>OOFC01048999.1:0-73495 GCA_900323345.1 Pseudochromis fuscus
GGGGACATTACAGCTGCAGCTAACGCTAGCTTTAGGGAGCCTGATGACTGAAGAGAGTTTGTGCAGGACTGTTTACAGACTGTTTACATTTATCTATTGATGTTGTAATGATACAAAGCTGATTAAAAGTCAGTTACTTTAAGTGCCTTTTCAAGCTTCAAGCTTTTTTAATTTATTGCAGCACTTTGTAAATAAAAAAGTAATATGTTCATACAATAAATTGGCCATTAAAGGTGACATTTAATTAAGTATTAATTAATAAATTACTGCCAAATTAAATTAATCATATTAATAGTGGAAACACGCCCAACTTCCTCCTCATACACAGGACATGTTGTAGACAGCCAATGGCTGCAGGCTCGTGCTCCGTGGCACTATGACCAGTCAGCCAATCAGCGGCCAGAGAATACTCTGGACACACAGCCAAACCAATCATAGCTCTGTAAGACTCCGCGTATTTAATTGAAGGACATGAAGCACTTTGCTAAATTAAAAACGACAAATTCACGTGAAAAATAGCTCGTGTGACTTTCAAAACGTAAAAGCGAAACACGTTACGACGGCAGAAATGATTTATAAGCAGCGCCGCTAACGTGGCGGCAGCAACAGCCACAGTGTAGCAACAGAAAAGTAGAAAATATGAATAGAAACTTCTTGTAGTGAACGTGTAGAAGGAGTGTTTGACTTTACCGATTGGTGTCCGTGCTGCAGAGACGATGACAACAGGCTCGATGTTCATTTTAAACAGAGAGATGGTTGGATGTCAAGTCCTGGTTTCAAAGTGCTTACTGTTGTGTGTCCACTCCACACTGCGCTGTGTTGACACTGTGGTTGACACTGAATGAAAGCGGGGCTAGTGGGAGTCACAGCGCCCCCGTGTGTTTGGGAGGATTAATGTTCATTCATAAAAAAAAAGAAACTCCATGTAACCTGTTATATAAAGCCCATGACGTTGTATTTTTTTTTTTTTTTAAATAAACATGTTGTTTGATCAGAATATACCGTGTTTACTGCGCAATTTTGATCTAAATTGTTCTAAAATTGCACATGTATACTTATACATATGGGATAACATACACTATTTTATTTAAATTGTCTAATTTTTACATATATGTGTATTTTAAACTTTTCAGACTACTTTTTGTGCTATTATAATGCTTAATTTCCCAATTGGGACCAATAGTTAAATCATAATGTCACTCAAATTATGTTTGATGATTTAATTACTTATTTTCTCTAGACTTTTGGAAACTTTCTTGCTTTTACTTTCTCTAATCCAGAATATCAACTGTCAATGTAAAGTAACTATAGGTTTCCAAACTATTGTCCTGATGGCTTGTAATAACGGGTTTCACTGTATAGTATTAAAAATCTTTATTGGTATTTGGTCAGTACATGAAAAGGACTGAAGTCAGAATAATATGAACATCGCATATGAACTACTCACAATTCAACAGAATCTTTCAAACTGAATTTTTTGTCAATGAAAAATTAAAACGGTTTTAAAAAAAGAAAGAAAAAATGCAGGCCAACATCTAAAATTGACCTTGTTTAATATTGTGAAGCTACTGTTTTTCAGTGATTTTTACCGACTTGACGATGAGTTACAACACCAGATGTCCGATTTCAGTGTCAAGAGCTCAAACAAGAACAGCATAGACGTGCTCAAATAAACATCTGAATGAAACGTACTAGTTTTAAATCATACATCCACGCAATTTAAATCTAACATTGACCCATTCCTGTTATATCCCTGTTTAGCAACACAAATGTGACATAGGCATCACGATAGGCAGGGGGAGTAGGGTGAGAACAAAACTTCTTGGACAGCAGTGCTGTTACAGACTATGTGTTTGTTGCCTTTTTTTGTATACTGTATAAAAAAAAAGAAAACAAAAAAAAAAAACGAAAAAGAAAGAAAAGACAGTACATGTCAAAGTACATTACAAAACCGCACTGTCGCTCGTGCTGGAGTCCAGGCCGTTCTGAGCGTGCCGTGACCCTGCAGTCCTGGTGCCCTTGGTAACCAGGGCAGCCTTGTCCTCGTGGGGGTCGGTGGTGGAGTCTGTGTCATTCGAGTGCTGAGTCAATGATGTCTCGCTGCCTGTCGGAGAGTCCACGCTCTCATACCCTGCACTCAGCTGGCTCCCGAAACCCACGGGTCCTCCAACTCTCCCTGCAGCAGTCTGACTCCCTGGCGCCTCCTCCGAGTGGTTGGAGAGTTTGGTCTCAGCTTCACCGGGGCTGGAGACCATGGGGGACATGGGAAAGTCTTCCTCGGTGCTGCTGACCTCTCGGTACAGGCTGGGCGTAGTGGTCTCACTCCTCTGGGATGAGTTGCCATTGCTCGGCCCATTGGAGACCCTCCCGTAGTCCTTGCCCATTGGTTCAGAGGGTGCGCTGGCCTGCTCGGGCTGAGTGGATGGTTCAGCAGACGAGCTGGAGGCAGTGGGTGAAGTCCTGCTGGGTCCTGCTCCAGCTGAAGCCCCCTGAGTCTGAGTGAGCTGCTGACGGGAGTCTTTTAACTGCTGCTGCAGGACGAGGATGGTGCTCTGCATCCCCTCTACCTCTTCGTCTAGCTGGATGATAAAGTCATTCAGCTCTGGGAGGGACAATTCAGAAACAGACACAAGTCAAAAAATTATTCCTGTCGTACACGTGACTTGCAGCCACACTCGCCCATGCTTTCACATGTTGATGCTTTCCACAGCCTCACCGTCTTGACTGCTCTTGAGCTCCTCGCTGTACTTCTTCTGCAGGGCCAGCTCAGCCTCCAGCTGGGCGATGCGTCCCTGGGACAGCTGCCGACCCAGCTCCTGGTTTTCCTGAATCAGCATTCGACATTTGGCCATCAGTTTCTTCCCCGTTTGGCTGTAAGGGAAACAAGTCTCACATCACACAGTGAACCAGGAGACAAACACAATCTGCCTGACCCACTTCCTTACTGGCCAAAGGTCAACAGAAAACTCTTCAACCTGGATGGCCTCAATTGATTGTGGTCACAACACAACTTTCATTAAATCTCTGTGTTTCCAATGCAGTATAAAAATGCTCCACTGACACAGATCTGTCCTGTACAAATGACATGTAAATATTTCCTGTGAAAAATCAAGAACAAAATTACTTTTTTTCTTTAAGTGAAATTAGGATCAAAAATCTGTGATCTCACTGTGACTGAAACTCAAAAACAAGCTCACTGACAGTCCTACATACCCATTGTTACACTCTGACTTAATTCACCATGTTGCATAATGAAGGAAACTAAGCATTTTATAAAAGAACGAGAGCAATTCTTTCACTACCAAATGTTCAAGTTCAAATACTCCTGCTACAACACTGGGTGTAAGGAACAAGCAGAATGAGAAATGTAACAGAGCAGAGTGATATCAGAAAGACACGCTACAATTTAAAACCTTCACTATGAGCAGCAGAGAGAGAAATGTGCACTGCAGGCACATGGAGAGCAGGTGTTTCATCAGTAAAATCAAACAGCTCAAGCTGCTGCTTTTCAGCTTTACAACAGGTCAGGCAGTCGCATGACACTCCAGCACACCTGTTAATTTTACATTAGCAGTTACTGTGGGCTTTTTAAAAAATAAAAGCTCTAATCAAGAAGCCGAATTTGCACACAAATGAAATATACATTATGTAAAACCATATTTAACGGCCATCCATTTAGTCTATGAATACCTCTGGAAGTTATATGGCCACTGAAATATGAACACTTACAGCAAACCGTAACCTATAAAAGCAGAAATTAGCATTAAAGTGATAATAGTATTTTAAAAAGTGCTTAAAAACTGAACTCAACAATGAAAGTTACTCTTACTTGTCATTAAAATGTACATTCTTACATCAATTAATTTAATGCATTTGTTGCATTACTCCTCCAATAGGTTTTTTTTTTTTTTTTAAAGCCATTACATTTTCTAGTGCTAGGAGGACATATTCAGGTTTATACTGTATATACTCTGTCACCTCAAATCTCACTGTCTCCCTTTAGTGTTATAATAATGTGTAATAACGTGTTCTTAAAGACAGGCAAAATAAAACAGACTCCATGAAGGATTCATTGTTATAAACAGTGGCTAAAGATCTGTGCCACACAGGTGACAGTCTAACTATTAGTGTAAATGGCTGAGGGAGAGATCATGTGGTCAATCACAAAAATACACAGAAATACAATAAATACATTCTCATCAACTCATAACATGACTTGTTAAAGACATTTGCATTCACAACTTGAAAACAGGACTCAGTGCACCTACAGCAGTGTGTTTATGTGTCTGAGAAGTGAAGCAAAGCTTGATGCAGCATTTAAAACCTGTGCAAATATTCATACAATGTAGGCCAATGGTGTTTCTTGGTTCACACACACACTGCAGTAAGTGTTTGTTCCAGAGAAACAAGTGAAAGATCAAATTAAAATGCCATTAAAAAATAAACAAGTCACAAAAGAAAACATGTAAATACACTCTACCGTGTGGAGGCCCATGTTCAAAGACACAGGCGACTGGACCCTCCTCTGCCTGAACCAATGTCCTTTGTGGACCGAGGATCTGGTTCCGCTCACAGTGTTACTGTCATTTCTATTGGCTCCTCCCCCCAAAGTCTTACTTTTAAATCCTAGAAACTTTCCTCAAGTTACTGGATTGTGTCTAGACTGTCCGAAAAGTCTTTACATTTCTCAGGCAGACTAGCGGGTATTTGTGTGGTGTAATCCACTGTTAAATGTCTTTATAAAGCAAGTATGGGAATTGTCTTTAAAATGTTCAATTGCTGTTTTAGGCTAGGGATGCTCCCTGCCTGACTCAACCTCCACCATAACCCCCTATTGTTAATATGTGAACTGTCTGGTTTGAGCTGAGGGGGCGGGGAGGGCATATCCATGTCGGGAAGTGAGTGACCACCTCTTCAGGAACAGTCCGGACTCCTTCAGGCCCTTGGACGGTGAGGGGATACGAGGGGAGAGAGAGCTGAAACACAAGTGTCACCTGACCATACTGTCTTTTCGCTTTAGGTTATGTGATATGTAGCTGGCACAGTGCGAGAGTACAAAAACAGTTTTGTTTTGCAGTGACTGGCTTTCTGTAAAGTCTGAGTCTCGTGGTGAGTACAGCATTTGTCAGCCTTCCCCTCCACCATTGTTCCTGCATGCCTGCAGTGAGAGTGAGGGTGGGGGGCGTGAGGAAGTCTTGACTTTTTTTGAGGGGGAGTTATTTTGATTGTCTTTACCTATCAGGTGTAAATTTCCAGGCACTCAGTTCATTTTGGGCCTGCTCCAGTTTGTCTTTAGTCTGTTCCAGTTCAGCCTTCATTTTGAGGAAAAACAAGTTGATGGCTGGGTCCACCATGGATGACCGCAGTTGGGCCGCACTCGGCTGCTGGACTTGCTTGAGGTACTGGATCTGGGTCTGCAGGGTAAAGCAAACAAATGTAAGTGACGGGCAAAGATGAGGTGTTTCAGCCTTTTCTCCAAAAATACATCATGTTTTAATAACTGGCCATATTTAAAAGTAATCTGATCTCATTTTTAATCTGCACTCTAGACAGGGAGACTACTAAAGATGACTCAAACAAACTCTCCATCCTGACTTTAAATCATTTAATCAGTAAGTTGAAAAACACAACACTTTCATGGTTGAAAAGTCGACTAACTCAGGACAAACTCACCTGACAAAGTCAAAGTAACAATGGCTTCAAACTTCCACAGAATTAATTTGAATACATTTACATATGAGGCAAAAGATTCCACTAATATGTTTCGAAAACAACCAGCTTAGTGGTCAGTTGAAAATGGCAGCCTATGCTTTGCAGTTAAGATGTTAAACGGGGAGTAATTGCAGGGTTTAAATGCTATCTCGTTGTGTGTGATGAGCTCACCTCAGCTGCTCTTTAAGAATGGCATGTGCGGCCATAAAGCCACTGGCTGATCCAATGAGCTGTCAATCTGATAAGATCAAAGGAGGCCCTCCTCGACTCCTTGAATTTACCTTTAGCCTACTTTCCATGATCCTGAATGACTGCAAGAAATCCTACTGTACTGGGATAATGTCAAATGATACCTTGACGTTTTTAAAGTCTGATAAACCTTGTTCAAAAATTTTGGTTAAAACGCTGTTGCTTGCATTTTGCACTTTTATTATTACAGTCATGTGCAGGGTAATTTCGATTTTCTGCATGTGAGCAGTCCTGGCTATTTGTCAACACATATTCTCCATAAAGTATGTATTTGTGATGAAAGCAGTACTTGGGTACAGTTCCCAAACAGCTAACCTCTTAAAATTAACAATAACATTATTGTTTATTTTATGTATAAGTGTAACACATCATTACTTATTCAGATGGCTTTACAGATAAAAGAGCATCAGTAAGCTCATTCAGGTTTTAAGAGGTGCTAAAGGCACCAACAACTGTCTGAAATATTCAGAAATAATTCAAGTGTTCTCACTTTGAGACAAATAAAAACAAAACTGCATAGATACATACTGTGCACTCTTGCATTTCCTGCTCCTTGGTGGCAAGTCGCATGACCAAGATGTTCTCCCTGCGTGCAGACTCCTGCTGCTGCTGTTTGAGCTTCTCCTCCGACTCCTTCAGCCCCGGCACATCATTGGCTAAAACAGTGAAAAGTGGCGGAAAAGCAGATGCATCAGAAGAAAATCCCCTCTCCCAAGCAGCAACATATAGCGACAGAAAATGCCAAAAATATTTTGGACTCCATTTATGCAACAGATGTACTTACAACATAGCTCTGCATATTTCGCCTCCAGGACCTGAACGTATGCTTCATGCTGTTTCCACCTAAGAAGAGCAGAGTGGGTGTTAACAGGTCAGTCAAAATAGATCCACAATTTCCCACAATATGATTAATCACTAATAGTGGAGCTGGTATCTACCTTGTACACAACTCTTCTCTGGTGAGAGTCTTCATGTCAGATTCACTGAGGCGAACCTGTGGGGGAAAGAAAACCAAACACGGGTTAGATAAAGAATCCCATTAACATATTATGACATGGAGGGCTTCGTGACATAAGATAGATATAATGGTTATAAAAATACACTTACCTTCTTGGGTAGAGGCTCCTCGTTGGTCATTTTGAAATCTAGAAGTAAATATATGACAGACAATCGTCAGTAATTACAGCTCAGATGGTGTCGTGTGCTGAGGCGGCTGCATCATCTTTTAAGCTGTAACGCAGTAAAATATGACATGTGTGACAACTTTCATAAATCCCTACAACTGTTTGTTATGTAAAGCTAACGAATGACGCTATGGGCGTTTGGTGACCAACCTAACTACCGGGTCGATTCAATCAAAGTGAACATTACCAGTTAATAAGAGCTGTCGAGCCCACTGTTAGCTGGTGTGGCAGCAGCAGCAACAACAGCAGCGATGCACAGCGAGGAATAGAAAACAAGCTAACCAAGGTTAACTCCCGGCTGCTAATAACATTTAGCAACGGCCGGGGAAATAAACACAAGCTACGAAACGGCAGTATTAAGTTTCAACGTTTTCTTTATGTTCAGCCTGGCAGCGTGCGGTTCTTGGCTCTGTTTTCGGCTCCTTGTTATCACAAAATGGCGGTGAAGGAAATGACTCCCTCCCTTGCGCTCCTTTTCCTGAAACTAGCGGGCTCTTGGCTGCAGATACTGGGCCTTCAAGCCGTCAAAACGCTCACCAGTCTCGTTTCTCTTCGATGTTCGAGGAACCTCTCAGCTCGACCGATTCTTAGGCAGACGGAAAACAGCAACTACGGGAAAACTGGCCGGGAATTTATATGTAGTCGTCTCGTTTCAGCGTGGTCACCATCATCTTCTTCGCCGACGGCAGAACAGAATGGCTCTGGACTCTGCTGCAGAATGCTAGCAGAGACTGGGAAGCGCAACAGGACCTCCCACTCCGCAGCGATTTCCAGAACCTAAAATGTGGCTGAGACACACAAGGCATAATGGAAAGAATACAAGTCTTTAGTAATTAATTATATTCTTGAAAGGTAGTTTTAATTATATTTTAATTTATGTTACGAACTCGGTTTGACTCAGAAGGGAACCTGCAGATGAAACATGGTAATATTTTTCACTTGTTGTGACCCCATCAGAGCTTGTTTTACCCAGCTCTTTCACAAATCCTCCACACATTACATCGATTATCAATTAAAACTTTTTATTCATGATAGGATTAATGGGATTATTTTTTATGTCGTTGGAAACCACTGACAACATGCTGCACGCTTGTTAAACACAAACTCACAAATACTGAAATCTCATTGGTTAATTCCTGAGTGACTCATTTGTCTCAGAATAGACGATCTCTGTCATTGCCTCCGCTGTGGGAGAGAGAGAAAGGCTTCACGTGACTTTATAGCTTTTAGTATTTATATTTATATTTATATTTATGTTATCTTAAATGTGCACTTTGCGTGGAGAAAATATTCACCATTGGTGTAGTTTTGGTATATTTTATTTATTAATTTATTGACTGATTGATTTGCCGGAGCGTGGATTAAAATAAAATTATAATATAATATATAAACACAAACACAATATTTATAACACAATAATCTGCTCTGCAGCACTCCATGATCTACTGCACTTTTATTAAGGCCCCAAAAACCAACCAGAAGGGTGAGTATAGGATGATATAAAAAGGGGCAGAGTTAAATACATAATGTGTTGTTTAAATAGGCTTCAGTACACAAAGATGCTTTCGCCGCGCGCCTCATTAGTTACAAATATTATCAGCGTCTTTGCAATGAGTAGACGTTTCAGTTGTCGCCGTTGAGATGTATCTAATTCCTGCACACTTTTGTGGACACCCCCACGTGATGATAATGGTACGGTCGCCTGGACTGTCAACTTGAAATTGCACATTACAACAGGGTTGCTTTTCAAGGGCAGTTAGCAGCGTGTCTACCCACTGAGCACTATCATGAACATGCTTTGCAGGGTTGGGCAAATACGCAGGTAAAACTGATGTCAACTTTAGTGCCAATACTCTCCTCAGGCTCCAGATGGAATGAATGAGGACAGCTAACTCCTGCTAGCAGCAGTTGTTCATGAACTTGAGACGGTTGTGTATTGAGCGCAGTTAGCCAGACATGATGCTAACTTAGATTAGCAGCGCAGCTATGCTAGCTTGTGGCGCATCAAATAAAGGGTTTTGCTGTGTTATGGCACGACCATGTGTGCACAGGCTTATGAGCGAAGTTGTAAAGTGACTGGTGTAATATTTGGACACACCTTTTAGATACATGGCTGATGCTACTAGCTTAATGAGCTAATATTGAACACTGTAAGACTTGAGACATTTAGGTCACTTTAAGCCAGTTGCTCAATCCTGATCAAACTGCTGGAACTTTTTAAAAAGCCTACGTGTGCCAGGTTATTGTGGACTGATATTATGCACTTAAATCTCACATCTGTGCCAAGCTAAATTATTTTGGATTCTCCATATGTTTGGAAACCAGGTTACACATTAGTTCTGTTTAAAAATATATTAAATCTTCCTGTATGCTGACTACTCTAAACCTGACAAACAGCTGTATTCCTAATCATATATTTAATTCATTATTCTTTGTTCCTTTGCAGGTGTGCAGCCAGCCTCAGCCAAACTATAAACCAGGTAGCTGCATCCAGGCAGAAGCACACGCTTCCTGACCTGACATATGACTATGGTGCCCTGGAGCCCCACATCAATGCAGAGATAATGCAGCTGCACCACAGCAAGCATCATGCCACATACGTCAACAATCTCAACGTCACAGAGGAGAAATATCAGGAGGCACTCGCAAAGGGTACAAACACAAAGTCACATGAAGTAAATCCTACTGTAATGAGAAATCATTAACGGTTTCCCGACACCAAACTGTAATCTAAATGTTGACAATGACAATTTCTTATTAACAAGAACAGACTGATTTTATTCTGATTTTGTACTTGACTGGTGTTGCAGGAGATGTAACAACACAGGTTGCCCTTCAGCCTGCTCTGAAGTTTAACGGAGGAGGACACATTAACCACACTATCTTCTGGACAAACCTGTCTCCAAATGGTGGCGGCGAGCCACAGGGTGAGGCAGGAACACGAGTTTAAACAACTCTTTATTTTTCTTACACTGGGTTTACTTGGTAAACATGAGCTAAAAGGAAGATGACTATTGAACCTAAATGCAATAGGAGGCCATAAAGGTGGCTCCAATGGGTGTGTAGGGAACAGGCACCAGTTTTATAACAGATTTACCCTAACAGTCTAGAAACCTGGTGGTATCTCAGGAGTTGCACTTCTTCGCTTTCTCTCTCTGCCCCCTAGTGGGAGAAGACTGTATGGCAAAGAGACAATATAAGGGACTAAATATGTATGCTCCTTTTTGTTAATCTGTAAACACTTAGGAGTAAAGACTGGCAGAATTTTTCTTCCAGATACGGTTATAAATATTTATTGAACATGCCAGCTAATTTTAGTGAAAACTGAAAACCACTTGAATGCTGGTGACCCTCGCACTGAACTCAAACCCATGTCTTATGTCCTGTAGGAGAACTAATGGAGGCCATCAAGCGGGACTTTGGCTCCTTCCAGAAGATGAAAGAGAAGATGTCTGCTGCTACAGTGGCAGTGCAGGGCTCAGGCTGGGGATGGCTGGGTTTTGACAAGGAGAATGGAAGACTTCGCATTGCTGCTTGTGCTAACCAGGATCCTCTGCAGGGGACAACAGGTCAGTTAAAGACACCTGTGAGGTAGCCATTAGACATACTTGTATTCTTGCACAATAATATATGTTGTTCTTTTGACAATCCCTGCTTATAAAACAGCAATCACATTATTCCTTTTCTATTTTTGACCCTCAGGTCTGATTCCCCTCCTTGGTATTGACGTATGGGAGCACGCTTACTACCTTCAGTACAAGAATGTGCGGCCTGACTATGTTAAGGCTATCTGGAATGTAATCAACTGGGAGAACGTGAGCGAGCGTCTTCAGACTGCCAAAAAGTAGAAGCTCCTGCTCAAACATCCCCTACAAACCCCTTTCACCATGACCTGGATCAAATAGTAGTTGCAAATAAGAGTTACCTGCAATAAGTAACTGATGGTAACATTTTTAAAATCTGACTAAAGAGAATTCAAATCATCAGATGGTCATAGCCATCAATGTTGATTCATTTGCCTCAAACACCTTTTTTTTATTGGTGCAGATGATCTTGTCCTTATAGTGGACATATACAGGTTGAAACAAGTTATTTGCAATTGCTTTTAATCTCAGGTCTGCTCCCAGCCACCAGACTTTTTCCTAAACGCACAAAAAATGGCCACCTTGAACATCAAAGCTGGCGTTTGTTACTCACACCGAGTTATTGGGTGGCATACTAGGTGTCAGATAATCTGAGTGAATATTCATTGAGCCGCTTCTTTGTCAGATTAAGCCACACTAAACTAAGAAGTTAATGGAGTTTATGTTTTTGATGTAATATAATAAAATTATAGCATTTCATTGGTATAAGCGTCATTCTTCAGTTCCTTGGTGTAAACACATATTTCAGGGTTGCTTCAAAGCTTTTGTAAGAAGAGAAGGGTGAGAAAGGAGATTGCTACTCAAGATTTTCTATTTGGTTCAAATCGTTATGTCCCCTCCAGAGGACAATAAAGACCACTGTTATTAAGTGTTTCATATCAGTAATGGAACATTAAACTGTTTTCAAAGCCATGATTAAGTTGACTATAGTCGGTGTTTTTACCAAATTTGGTCAAGAACTAAAACCTGAGAAACTAGTTCACTTCAAAGAGCTAAAACTTCCAGCTGCGATCTAATGTTAATGCATGATCGCTATCAACATTTTGTTGTTTCAACTATTTTTTAAGGAGATTTTCATCTCTAAAGTTAAGCCAAGATGGCTTCAGTCCAATCAAAAGATTTAAATCTCAATAGAGAAACCGTGTTTGCTGAGAAACCACAGTTCTGCCAATAAAGTCACGTCCTGTTGACAAGATGTGCAAACAGTTGTGTTTGGAGTACAATAAATAATACCTAAAGCACACACACTCTGCTCAGTACTATAACCAAAGCAGTGTAAATCTCATGAAACTGTCGAGCTGAAAGATCCGACTTTGTTCGTTTTTAGTTTGGAGGGACAAGATCAGCTTGGACCCACTTTATACATTTATTTTCACCATATTACCACAAGAGGGCAGTGTTTCCCAAGGTTTTCTGCTGTGGTTGCTGGAGTGTTTTTCAGGAAACTTAATATTCAAGAAGTATTTACCAAATAAATGCATGAGAAATGGCACACATGGCAGTGAGTCATGTTTGGACTTCCCAAAGTTAAAGTCATTAACCTGTCTGTCTGCACATCCTAAAGAAGATTTGAAATGATATTGACATCTTTAAGTTTTGAGTTTGTTTGATGTTCAGAAAATGAGGTTACCTTCAACATAAAAGCAAGGACACCGTCACTGTATCTATGCAAATGATTTGCAGCTGGTTCATCTCATGACATCCAAGTATCTCGTGTCTTTCTGTCCGTGATTAGGACTGACCGTTTTGGCAGTGGGAATCTCACATTCCTGAGATCCCTTCCTTTTCCTGGCGGTGGTGTCATGATGTAGAGGTGAGCTGGTTTTCAGTGGACATCGTGACCCCAAGCACATGGTGACCAGACTCAGAAACGGAGACTGGAGTCAGCATCCTTTTGGGTTGTACTGAATTAGCTTTCATCCTGGTTGGAATTAAATTAAGGTATTGAATAAGTCAATAAAAATGAAAACATTATATTCTCATTTGATCTCTTTGCTGAGGCATCAGTACATTGTTACATGTAGAAGAATAGTTGTTAATTTGACCTACAGGACCTTTAGGACTTGTCATACTGATCTGATTGATAAAAAAAGTGTGCAAACTTTGATCATTGCCACCCTTTAAAAACAGAAATCTCACAACTTATAAGATGATGTCTAAACGTGGCCTACTTTTACTCTGTGAAAGTGCAAGAAGTGTTCCCCTCATCTACAACTCGTAAAAATGATGGAACTCACTCAGGATAAAGTTTCTTTAACCTCTGGAAAGGATGAGAGGAAAATATTGGGCAAACATCACAGTCACCGAGTACTTTTTCTGAAAATCGTTTTTTCTTTACCTGCCTTGAAATATCCAGACTTCTCCAATTTTTATCAAATGCTCAAATTATGCCTCTTGGTATTTTTGGGCAGATATCATTTCTTAAAACACAAACACTTCTTGGAGCCTCAGCGTTGGTGTGGTTTCTCAGTGGCATGCAACAAGACACGCATGTGGCTTTATTTCGCATCCTGATTTCCATTGTCAGGGTATAAGTGCTGGAAGTGCCATCTCACGCTGTTTTCTTTACTGATCCAAACTATGGTCTGCATAACCACACTTCACACATACACACATTTGCCTCCCATATCACACAGTTAAGCTCTTTCTCTTGGGTGGCCACCAGAGAGAGAAAAACATTGAAACCTTCAAAAATAAGAACATGACACTAAATCAGACATAGCTCCTCTGCTTTTCGAGCCCTTTGCTGGATTTTTGAACACGGGAACGGTGTTTAAGCGTGAAGTGCTGACAACTGGATAGATGGCTGGACGGATGCAGAGTTCCTACAATTGTACAACGTTCACACCTCCAGAGAAAGAGCGTTTACCTACAAGGAAATCTGATATCCAAGCTCTACATATTTGCTGTATGACTCAACATCTTGAAGCTCTGCCTCACCAGCTTTGTCATCGCATTTCTCGGTTCCACCAAACAATCCTCCACCCCGCAAAGCCGTCCCCACATTCTTCCTTTGTGTGATCTACCTCCGCTGCCTGCCCTACACACAAGCTGTCATTGTCCCATTTGGACTGGGAAAAGTGAAGTGTTACCACTAAAGGAGGTAAAACTTTCCAGGATTCGTCGTCCGTTGTTCCTGGCAGAGAGGGTGACGGAGCTAAATTCGGGGCACCCGTTTGGGTCTGAGCCCGAGTCTGAGTGTTTTTGGAGAGGGAGCTCTCCACCAGGCGCTGAGAGCCAGGATCCAGGCATTTCAGTGTGTCTGAGGCAGCTGGGTTTTGTGGGAAGCTTTGATACTTCAGTCTGAGGGTGATTGATTCATCATGGCCGCTGAAAAGAGCGAGCAGACAGAAAGGCATCCTTAAGAGCTCGAATAAAGTAAAGGTGCATACAGTGTTTGTCATCAGCTCTCTATGATGTGGCCTCTTCTGTCTCCCCTAGTGTTTCATCTGTGCATTAATATTTCTGCACCTGAAAATCTCTCTCTGAGAAAGTCTGTGAAGAAACGCGGGGGAAAAGATTGTTTTAGCAAGAGGGTGTGACTGTGTCTGGTTAATTCTCTGCAGTTATGTAACAGTCACTTGCACCAGTGAATCGAAACGCTTGTGGACATCCTTCAGGCAGCAGCGTGTGATAAATCACTGCAGGCCCGGGGTCATTCGGGTTTATGCTGGATTGATCCAAGCCTGACAAATCCACACGGAGATCAGTGACTTTGCTTTTGAAAAATGAAAACCTGTCTTCACTGCCAAACACAGCTCATACAAGGATGCAAATTGTAGCCCCGAGAGCCTTGTATTAGTAAAATGAACAATAACTGCCTCAGTTTATGGCTAATTTTACAGGCGTATGAATCAGTGATACTGGGGGAGCCTTATTTGAAAAGCTCCTCACTTTACAAGACCCGACACTGTGTTTAAAGCTGTTTGGAAATTATTTCTCTGTTTGCATTTTGTCTTTCCAGATCCCAGCATATCTGAAGCTGCTTCCTCTATTTCTGTATAATTCGTCTTGGCAATTAAACCTGTTGGATTTTGATTAAATAATCCCCTCGGATTTAATCAAGAGAGAGGATAAGTTTTTTTCTGTCAAAATTTGGCTGTTGTTTCTCCGCCTTTGCTGAGAGTCAGCACTCAGTCGATCCTTTTTGGCCAAGTACTCAGGATGTCAGAGGGGAAGAGACGGAAAAGAAGCAAAGAGAAACTGGAGAATACCCAAAGACTGGAGTATTATAATACAATAAGGTGCCTTCATGTGCAGCAGACTTTACTTCCTCTTGGGATGGAGCTGCTCCTGGTCCACAGTGACCAAATTTAAAATCATCTCCACAGGTGGTCTTTCACAACAACAAAACTTCCATAAACACATAAAACATCATTGTATTGATGACTATACCAGACACTTACAAGACAGGCTGACTGAATCCACACCACGAGCACCAACAATTTACTGAGATACAACAAGAATCTAAGCTATACATAATTATTCAATAGGATTTGATAGCTGAGAGTAAGACAACTGACCGGGTCAACGACAGAAAAAAGAATATGTAAAGACAGAGTAGAGTTTATTTTTCATGCACCTCATCTTTGGCTCTGTGCACTGTCTGTTTACAGTACATCTGTTTCTGGGTGACTCTGTAAAGAGCAATCCTGACATAGTTTTGGCGTCCATACTTATAGATATCACTTAGATACACATGTTCAACTCGAAGAAATGATCTGATGTTTATGGAATTTTTGGTACCAGGTCAGAAAAGAGTGAAGCATCTGGGAACGAAGGCTTCGAGCTGAGAGGGTTCAAAGAGTAAAGTGACAGTCTTGACAAAGTGCGGACAAGACAGGACTAAAAGAATGACTTCACCAAATGCAAGACTATATGTGCCGAGTGTGGGTAATGAGAGGTGACACATCACTTTTAAGTTTAAAACACTGGCTTGAAATCTTGAATTTGACTCCCTGGGTGGCCTGAGTGGTCGGATCAGGAAACACTTTATGTCACAGATCACAAAGAACCTCGTCCATATGTGAGAAAGGACTCCAAAGCGATGTAATAAAAGCATAGACTGTAAATCGAAATGGGGCCAATGCTGAAGTGCAGATAAGTGCAATACTCCTGATGGCCACTAGGTGGTGGCTCCAAAAAAATCTGGATTGATTTGATTTCTATTCAAAAATCAAAATTTTCAATCATGAAATACTCTCCAATGAGACCAGCCCTGACCCGAGTCACATTGGGCAGTGTCCTCAAGCTCAAGAGTCCCGCCCATATCCAAATATGGTCACTTCTGGCTCCAAAGAACCAACATGGCGACGTTGAAATTCCCAAATCCTGGCTTCACAAACCAACAAGTGACATCACCTTAGCTTCATCCACTCTACAGCAAAATGGACTAAAGATCGCAAACTGCTACAGTCACACAACACGACTGGACTGATTGCAACATTCAATAAGATGTTATATTTAAGTTGACACTACCCAGTCATTTGCTCAGAAGGGGATGATTATTGACACAATTTCTACTGTGTTTCATTGATCTTTATGAAGGGTTCAAGAATAATAAACTGAATATCTGTTCTGTACATCTTCAAAACCCAGGCTGGTAATGCATTTGTGATGGAAATATCAACATCAGGAGTTTAAAATGTTAATTGCATATTAGCCAATGTAAATTATTCTCGTTAAACAGTGTTAAACTCATAAATAAGCAACAAAAAACAAAGCTCTTTGGCATTTTAGCTACTGAAATGTGTTGCTATTTATATATATCATGTCTTCAATGATAGAAACAGTATTCTAATACATTCAGAGGATGCAAACCACACAGTCAATGCAAATGACTGTATATGTGAAAATATTCAAACAGTAAAACTTTATATTCCAGTCTGGCAGACCTGCAGAAAAGTTAAACTAAAATATTTGACAGTAACTGTTAAGATCAAACAATGTAGCTTTGAAGCCGAGCTGCGGCACGCTGATAAAAAAAAACGTGCATGTTTGAGCGTGCGTATAAGGTGAGACAAGACATAAATTGTATTAGCAGCAACATGTAAGCCAACACATCGAGCTGTGTCTGCAGTTTTTTCTCTCTTAACCTTTACCAATGCACTGTGGAAAGCTGGCTGTGTGAACAACAGCAGCAGCAGTAGCACACTTTTTTTTTGGTCCTGGGAGGTAGAATAAAGGAGAATCTCCTTAAACACACTGTCTGGAAAACAGGCCATTTGACTGAGCTGATGCAGGAGAAGTTATTAGGGGAACTGAGGGTTATTGTATCTAAGCACATGTCTCCTAATGGAAAATGTAACCACATGTTGTTGTATTAGTCGATATTTTGTGTATTATTATTTATTTCCTCCTAATTTTTATCCCTGGACTGTTGGATGCACAAGATAAGATGTAACTGTAAACGCTTACCGTATTTTCCGGACTACTGAGCACTCCAGTTTCATGTGGTCCACTCTGACCGGGTCTGATGTGACGACGCTACATGTATCAGCGGCACGGAGCTTGCTAGCTTGTAAAAAGCTAACGAGCTTCGTACCGCCGATACATGAGCCACACCAGTGTTTAAGTTCATAGCGTCGGAAAAAAGTAGTGCCTTATAGTCTGGGAAGTACGGTAATCAACTCCTTTGATACTCCCTTGTTGATATCATGGCAACTATAGAAGTCATGTAAAATCTGTCTGTTTGGGTCTGAAAATTGTTCTTTTACGGTTCTGAAACAAAACCAGAAAGTAAAGCAGAGGTTATGGTCCAAAAACATGCAAAAATAAAATAGAATAAAATGAAAAACAGACAGAGAAACAAGGCCGGAGAGTCCAGGCAAATCCACAACAACAACAACAATCTGGCAAAGGCTGTTGGTGTGCAGAGCAGCTTTATATTTATACTTGGGATTTTGGTGCTGATGAGGTGGGTGTGGTGGGACAAGTGACTGGGAGCAGGAGACACACTGGGACATGTGGCGGTTGGATGGAGTGATAACAGAGCCATGGGATAAACAAGGAAACAGAGCCCAGAGTGAGAGTTTCCATCGAAACGTAATGCAACAGTTTAGCCAATGATGATGGTGATGATGTTAAATCATTAAAGATGATGACACAGGCTGAAGAACACCTGTAAATTTGTCTTTTCATTGGAGCAAAAGCACGAAACAATATTTCAGTCAGTTGCTTGATATATGTCATGATTTGTCAAATTTCCATTTGACTTTGTTGTATTTTTTTGTTTCCAACTCAGCTATAAAACTTCTTTGCTATTTTAATTTTTTTTCTCCAAGTGTTCCCCCTGTTTTTATTATGCACAAGGGTGGATGGAAACACTGCACAGTGGTTGGCTGATTAGTTACTTAGTACGTGAGAAAACAGGATTTAAACTTCCTCAAACAGATACTTTTATTACTGTATGTGCATATAGTCCATGAATTCCCTTAAAAGACTATATGGTCACAATACAGTTTATAATACAGATGATGATGTAAACTAATAATTCATGAGGATATTTGAACATAAACAGCTGATACAACTAAAATATTAATTTACGAAAGACAGAACTCCCCCATCCTTAAGGAATTCACAGTGGCCGGCATTTTAAATGAGCCCACGTGATGTCACATGGGTTCAACCAATCAGAATCAGGGGGATTTTTCTGATTGGCACCTTTGCAATGCCCCTTTTTTCAACTTGTCTTCTGGTTTAGCTAGTGGAAATATTTTTGCCTTTTTACTTGCAGATATGCGCACACACACATTTTATTTTATGTATGTAGTAGTTGTAGTATACTGTTTATTTTGAAGTGCAATAATACAACAAACATTACTACAATAAACAAAACGATTTGATGCAGATGACTTCCCTCCAAGAAAAGACATCACATATACATATATTACTGCTTACAGATACTTTTTGTGTTGGAAAGGGAGTGGGTGGAAGTATAAACTTATTAGTCCCTGAATTGTTGTCAAGTGGAAAAGTGACGTCTCCTCCAGTTTGGTGGCGAGTGGTGAAACATCTTCAGGATCAAACATGTTCTTCCTTTCACAAGTGGACAACAGAGAGACAACGTTTAACCATCGTACAGTGGGATTCAATAATCACAGTAAACTATTTTAATCTGTAAAACTGTTCTCAGCTGACTTCATATGTCATACATAATGAGATCATGCTGGACAGGAGAGCCGGTTGTCTGTATTTTCTCGCAAGAATCTATCAGAATCCATTCATCACTCTGGTCTGTTATATTTCATTGTCTGTTTAAACACATCCCCACATGGAAAACTAGGAGCAGAAACCAGCATGGAAAAAATGACTGGGTCACAACAGAAGGTATTTTGCAAAGAAAAGGAAAAAAAAACAAACCTCTGAGGTCAAAACTACTCTGAATGTCGCAATGGTAGATTTTTCACCTCCTGTCCAGAGAGTTTGAAAACGACCTGAAAAGATAATTTTACCATAAATCGACGACATGGGTGTTAAGTCTGGAGGAGACTCCTTATTTCCTCATCTTGATCCTCCTGCTGTAGGCCCTCAGTTACAAGGTCTAGACTGCAGCTCCTTAACAAGAACCAGCCTTTGCTTGTCGATCAATTCGAAACCCTTGAATGTGGCATGAAGTGTTGTTTGCTTGTGGGGAGGGAAGGAGAGAAGGCATGTGAGGCCAGAGAGGATCGAACGGAGGTGAAGTCTGGATAACATCAAATGGCATGGAGGAGCAACTCTGTGGGTGAGGGCAAAGGTCAAAGTCAGACTCTGTTGTATGAGAGCACAACAAGGAGATACTGAGAGGGTAGAGCCACAGGTTTAATGCCCATGTTTTTGTGTGTGTGTGTGTGTCTGTGTGTGTGCGACGGAGATTGTGCCTGCCAGGGGATTTTCCATAGTCACTGCTGTATTCAGAAACAGATGCAATATTGGCAGTCAAACCAGTAGTCGGGTAGAAAGAAAAAATAAGCCCTCAAAGCATTCTTCCTGCTGTCCCAGCTAATTTCACACTCACCCACATTCTCACTGCCAGTCCTTCTTTTAATACAACTTCCTTGACTCTTGTCCACTATTTGACTCTTTTGTCTGTTTTCTTTCACTTTTCCTGAACTAAGCCTCTTCTTGACTGATGCAGCTAATTTCAAAACAATCCAATAAATGGGAGTTTACTGCATGACATGAATTTCTTGCACATCATTAGCTTGACGCAGACTGGATTTTTGTATAATCTCTCATCGAGGGAGGACAGATTAAACTAACAACTGTTGCTGTTTTCTGCGCGCTGTCTGTTTCTCTCACTACTCCTCTCCCCCTTTTTTTCTCTCACCCCTCCCACTGCTGCTCTCCGTCCATGTGAGGTGATTCAGCATCAGTGTAAGTCTTTAAGGCAGCACGTGAGTGACCTCATCCTCACACATCTGCCGCAGTGTTTTACCCACCAGGGCACCACGAAGGGCCTCGGCACCGTGCAGGGGTTACGGTCATCAACACATGCAAACACACATTACTGATGATGAGTGAATTAACACATCAGCTCGGACAACTGAAAATAACACATTTAAAAATGCATATTGCACATGTGCATGAGGTCTGCAGGCAACAGCGAGGACACACATGCATGCACACATACACACACGTAATTACTTTCATATTGATCGTGGATTTGCTTCTAATAAATAGCCAGACAACAGAAATTTACAGCTGTAGAAGAAGTGAGAGAGAGTGTGTATTAAGAATTGTAATAATTAAATAATATGTATTAGTGGATAAGAATTAGATGGAAAACTGACTTCAATCTATATACAACAACAAACTTGTGTTAAAAAAAAAACAAACCTTCACTTCATCTGTTTGACTAAAATGTGCAAATTTTGTATTTTATTTTTATTACAGTGAATGGAATAAGAAATTAGGTCACTATGATGCATTCAGTGTGATTTTTGTATTAAAGGAGCTCCTGTTTGAAAAATAAACTGCTGATTTTATTGGTCAGCTTCAAAACTGCATTAGCAGACTTTTCTTGGCCACTTGGTGGCTGCGAAACAAGTGAGCGTGTAAACACAACATTGCCATATTATCACCCTATAAAGTAGTGGTGCATGTGTTAACGAACAAGTGCCTTTTACAAAACCAGCAGACATGAACAGTCATGCCACCTCATTAATGTAAATCAGTTATTCAATCTCTAGTTAGCTA
Organism: Pseudochromis fuscus; assembly: GCA_900323345.1. Taxonomy (NCBI): domain Eukaryota; kingdom Metazoa; phylum Chordata; class Actinopteri; family Pseudochromidae; genus Pseudochromis; species Pseudochromis fuscus. Next base: position 20,969 of record OOFC01048999.1, read on the forward strand.
TGTTTTCCTCTTGTAAGTCCTCTGCTGTAGCTAACTGTGTCTGGTTGGTGCTCGGCCCTTGTAGTGAGCAGTGGGTGGCTGAAAACAGCAACTGATGGATTGATAATAATTCGTTGTGGGTATTTATTGTGTAATGATTTGTCAAGGAAAGATCAAGCTTCTCTTTTCACGCCATAATGTAAACATACATACAGTAGGAGCCTTGCCACCATTAAGTTGCACCCTCCACATTGATAAACATCTTCAGTCCCTCCAATGTGCTTCTGTTTGTTGGCCGTCGTCCTCTCTCAGCCCGCCAGCCGACACAGGCAGCTCCTGCTGTGATGGGACTTTTCCATCCAGAGCTTGTGGCCAATCAGCCTGAGAAGACTTCGGCGTGCTCTTTCACAACACCTCCTGGATCCGACACTGAGGATGTTTTTTAATGCAGAGTGATTAATAAGACATAAAGTAAAATATTGCCCTGGAAGCCTCTTCAGGAAACAGCATTCTGAATTTTCCATGTATGACTTCTCTTCGCTTAAGAGATGGCTTTTCAAGATGTGATGTTTTTCTTTTTTTTTTTCTAAATAGAGATTTAGTGGTGTAATGCACTTGCCAAGAAAGGAGGAGAGCAATGCATACTTTCAATCCCCAGTTTAAGATTTAATAGACATTAGACGACTCTGACATGTGGGTCAAGCACCACTTCAGATCCCTGGGTTGATGAGATGGTCGTGTTTGTACGTGCTCATGTATTTTCATGTCTATATTGTTTGTGTGTGATCTCTTCGCAGGCTTATGGACAGCTTGCACACACGGAAGTACTTGTGTTTCTGTTTATTCCACGTCTGTCAGTGTCCCTCTGTGTATAAATAAATCTTGTCCCTGAAGTGCTTTCCAATGACAGTTAAATACTAAGTAACAACATCTATTGTGAGCACATGGACCAGACTGATTACGTCTTTCCTCGAAACTACCGCCTGTAAATCCACAATTTTTTTTTTTTTTTGGTATGTTTTTTTTTGTCTGTCTGTTTCCTAAGCCGCTGGCAGAAGGGTGTAACGTTTACGACCTCAAAAAGTCAGACAAGGTGGGACTGAGTATGAAAGACACATGGAAATTGAAGCAAATGTCAAAAAACAAGAAGAGTAAAATGTAAATGCCACTAAACTCAAGGCAAGTGCCAGTCTGGATAAAACTGCATTTGTAGACAATTCGTCACATTTGTTTTATATTGTGTGGAGTTGTGTTTGACATGTACACGAACACACGATTTTCTGGTGGTTGACTTATCTTACTGAGCTGTCCTCCTCTACCTGTGTGGTGTCCTAGCAGGTTACAACAAATGCTAATAATTATTTGCAACGACTGTGTTTTGCCGATGTCGGGCAGCCAAGGCTGATTGACTTTGAAGGATCGCAGCAGCTGAGGAACTCGACTATTCAACAACCCCGAGACATATGGGGATAAATTCCAACAGAGTAACGCACAAATTCCACCTTCATCTCACACATGGCAAAGAGGAATAAGTCAACTTGTCAGATTTTCTTCAGGTCCATAAATGAGCTGAGAAAGGGAGAGACATAATAAACCCAAACAGTTTCTATGCTACCCTTGCATGCTGAGGCATGTCTGCTTTATGTTATGCAACTGCTAGCCATGCCTTATTTTACAGTGTGTTTACCATTTAACCTTTTTCTCATGACTTCATTCTGTCCTGAAGTCTGCACGATATTTGATGTAACGTCCCATCAAATTACCAAAGTGTTTAGCACCAATTTAACAGTTTTGCCATTAAGGAAAAACATGTAAACATATGTGGCGAAGCTATATAGTGGAGCATTGTTTATTAAGGATGGAGAAAGGGACCCGACCATTGTGGAGGGTGAATGTCAAACAGGAATATAGGCGCACACTTTCAGATGATCTTTCCTGGAAGGTATTCGTAGTGTTGTAGTGTCCTCAGTGTTAGACACAAGGAATTTTGTAAACAATGTTGTCCAATCCCTGCTCTTTCCTCAGCGTACCAGGTCAATCAGAGCCTGGAGTGGGTTTGACTGTCAGATTGGTCATTTCAAATGATACTGACACAAGACAGGTGAGGGGGGAGGAAGGGGTTTTTAAACCTGGTGGACCATTGAGCTAGCAGGTCTGTTTGAGTATACTTGCTCCCTGATTTAGTCTACAAATGAGGTAAGAAGAATTTCTATCTATCTATCTATCTATCTAGCTAGCTAGCTGCTATCTAGCTAGCTAGGTACTCTTGGTTGTTTTCCTCTCTTGTTAATAGTACAGCTGAACACTTGAAGAGTTTGCTCCTTCAGGAAACTATAGTAGTAATAAGACAGATAGTCCAGTATATTGATTAGATATTTTTGGGAAATAAAATGTGCTGATACTTGTAGAGAGTTATTTGAGATACCACTATGCATTGAGAATGGTTGCAGGAAAGAGGGGTTTGTGCTTAGCTCATTTTAGCAGATCGGTATCAACCTTGTCAACTCAGTTCAGCCAAGAAAGTAAATAAGTCATTTTCCTAAAATGCTGAACTATGGCTTTATTTTTCAACCTCTCTAAATGCAAATCATGGTTGACATTGCGAGTAGCAAATTAAATTCTGCTACAGTTGATTTCACTGTGGTATCTACACTTAGCTCTGTGGCATTTTTTGCAACTGATCATTGTGGATTTTTTTGTGTGTGTGTATTTTGGAGTGATTAAATCATGTTAGAGTCATTTAAATAATATACTACCCTTAACTGATTATGATGAAATCACATCTTTGAACTCAACAATAGTGGACATCATGTTGGAAAGTTACACATGGAGAGAAATTACTTCCAAAACAATAAACTTGTCAAAGGTAAGACGCCGCTGCCAGCTTTGTGTTTTGATTATCAAGAAAAGCCGCTTCTGGCCTTGCCTTCCACTGGCACGGACTTTTCCGATGACGTATTTGTATCTGCTGCAGAGGTGGAGGATAATAATGAAGTAATAGAAAATTTGAGCAACTTGGCATTTGACAAGAGCTGTTGAGGTGATTTAATGAGTCTTAAATGCCCAAGGTCTGGAAAACAGTGTCAGATGAGCTCAGTATCCGATAAGTGGGTATATTATGATGTTAGCTACATTCTGAAATCAAGTTTGTCATCTCAGCTTTTTGGTACTAGATAGATAGATACTTCATTAATCCCGAGGGAAATTCAAGAAATCACCGGTTTTAGTTGTTTCAATGGTTTACGTTGCAATCACAAATGCACCAAACCTCATACATATTATTTAAGTCTCTTTACTTTACATTGTTGTTATAGGCCAATAAGGTAAATACACTTCTTCCTCTTGTGCCAGTTTCAGATCTTTAAATATGAAGCAGGAAGTAGTTAGCTAGAGTGGAGGAGCAGCAGGAAAAGTGCTTGCTATAATCACAATGTGAAAAGGTTTTCAACTATAGGGTTTTAAAAAAAGAATTTTCCAGAAATATCTTTATGGTCATTATACTCAGAACAATTAAATCAACAAAAACCACAATCCCAGTTGAACCTGAGCTGCTTGGGTCAAAACCAGGAATCCTTACAATCCTAGAAAGCTAGCGTGTTAAACTAACTAGAAAATACTCAGAAAGCACAAACCTCTGCCAAGGCATAATCTATGTCTGATCTGCACCAAATTGTCTCAGATTGTATGAGTCTGCAAGTGTGTGTTGAAACTCTATTAAGATGATGCAAAGTTAAGAATTTTACCTGAAGAGGTGGCACCTTCCACTTCCTTCTTCTTCTTTGTTTTCACGCTCGTAGATGTAACGGTGGTGTTTTACCCGACTGGTTTGTTGTTGCCATTGTCCTTGTTAAAACATTTGTCATAGGCATTTTCTGTGATTTTGTCCTCTGAACGTTCCTTGTAGGCCTATAATATCTCCTATTACTTCCAGAAAGTCATCAAGATTTGTTCAGTAATGTAACGTTGCTAACAGATGGTGGTGACAACGGAAATTTACAGGTGTTTGTTAATGGATTTGTCACATTTTAAACTTGAAGTAAAGTGATAGGTTTCATTTTTATATCAGTTCTTGTACATAAAACCTCAAAAGTCTTGATACAGTCAGATAACTGTGAGAACATGTTGCCTAAAGATAAATTCTGGTTTATTACAGCATGGGTCTAGTTTATATCGACTGTCTAAACCACTGGAAAATGAACACACCCAGCGTGTTGTAATAGTCATTTAGTGCACAGTAAAACATGGTGTGCAATTGAAATTATAGCAAATCAAGGTTGCACCAGGAAGTTGGTGTGTAAACAGTGGTGGATGTTTATATCAGAGAGTTTGGCTTTTGTTTTCTCATAAGCTGTGCTAAGCAGGGGGTTTGTTTAAAACTGTCTTCTCGCTGCTCTGTTTCTCGCTTTGTCAGAATCCTGTGTTACTGATGGGAAGGATGCACACAACTGCAAAAACAGGACTCAAGATGTATGAAACGGAAATTTCCATTTAACTTTTATTTCCTCTGCCAAGGAGGTTACAGTTTGTATTCACTGGTTTGTTTGTTGGCAACATGATGGAAAAACTGCTCAAGAGATCTTGATATTTTTTAAGAGAGGGTATTACCCATGGAACAAACAATTGAATGTCGGGTAAGATCAGAGGATGAGATCTTTATCATCGTGAAATGCCAAAAATCCCTATTTATTGTAGTAGAACAATGGATGATATCTGTAAAGATTCTCAATCTTCTAGGTCATGGTTGTTCTAGTGACACTGACTCAGGGCAACTCTTCTTGGAGATTCATGAAGACCTTTTACCTTTCGTCCAAAAGTTCTGAACTGTCTGAAGAAGTCCAGTCACCCTAACTCAGTGTTACTCAGTGGTGGACAGTAACAGAGTACATTTACTTGAGTATTTGTTTTTTGGAAACTTCTGACTTTCACTCCACCACATTTCAAAGACAAATATTATACTTTCAACTCTACTACATTTCTAGGAAGCTTGTCCTTCCTTACTTTATATGCTAGCAATGCGTTTCAGGCAGTTTGCCCAAGTAGAGTTATCATACTGCAAATGGGCAGTTGATCCGGTAGTGACCAGCAGAGGAACCAACCAATAAAGAGGGAAGATGGGAAACAGCACGGTTTTGTGGCTTTTTGTTGTTGTTTTTTTAAAAGGCTAAACAGCACGTTAGTCCTCTCGATGGGAACTTTGAGAACAAATACCACATTAACAGAAAGCGTATGTTAGTTGGGGATTGAGTTGGTCACTGAGAAAACAATACAAAAATGTACTGATATTAGAAAATGTACTTTTACTTTGTACTTTTGAATACTTAAGTATTTTCAAATCCATGTACTGTTGTAAGTATTTTTAAAAGTAAGTACTTTAGTACTTAAACTTTAGTAAAAAAAAAAGTAAAATTCTGACCAAGTAAGTTTTATGTGTCGATGAGTAAGATTTGACCACGGGTATCAGTACTTTGACTCAACTACTGGAGTTGAGTACTTTGTCCACCACTGGTGTTACTTATAACAAGATAATGTTGGTATTTTATTATGAGAAAGCCACAGTGTTCATCAGTAGAGCTGGATTATGCCGTGGCAGAGGTTATGCTCTCTGAGTCTTTTTATTTATCACCCTATTAAAAACAGTTTACTCTTTTCTTCTCTCTATGTGACAGGACTGGATTTTCACAAAGTTAAAGATGTAAAAACCTTGTGAGAAGTTCGAGTGTGTCCCAGCAGTGAGGAGGTTAAGAGCTTTGTTAATCGGTCACAGTGTCCAAAACTGACTTTGACTGAGGCTGTAAAGACACGCGATCAAGCCCTTTCACTGCCTCGTTATCAGATCTATATAACCCCACTGCGTAAGATCAGATGACATCGTGGTTTAGGTAGCCAACAAACTGAAGCCATGGGAGCATTTACCCATAATCCCAAACCCTATCTTTATGGTTTATGAGCCAATAAAAAGGAATATTATCTTAAAGCTGCTGGATTAGGGAGGATTTGTTCATATAATTGAGTGAACTGTAGCATCATGGCGGCATGCTTTGTATTTATTTACACACCTGTTGTTTATGAACGGCACTCATGCGTCTGTATGTGTCATTGCCGGTGCATTTAATGACTCGTGGGAGATGTTAAATGCACATCAGACCTCACACACAGTCGAAGAGGAAGGTCAGTAGCAATCACCGTCAAGGCTTAAGTGTAAGAAAACACCCCGCTCTCCTCCAGTTAACGATGTCTAAAATCCTCGCTGCTTTTCCAGCTTTTGTTTCCATCACATAAAGCACTTTTCGACATCCGTGTCATAAAATGAGCTTTGCTGTTGACAGAGTCGGGATATGGAGCAGCGCCTTCCTTCAGTCTGACCTGATTACCTGGAAATTAGTTTGCCTTAAAAATTTTGTGGCGTGTGTGAGCGTGTGCCCAACACATAAAACAACAGGTTTTTCCTTTGAGAGTAATGAAAGCAGGCGGGATGAAAGTTGGCAACAGGAGCTGAGTTTAAAATCTTCCACAGGATTTCTACACACACAGTGTACCTAGGCTTTAATTTCTAAAGCTTCCTGTCACCACATTGCATCTGTCTGTCACCAAAACCAGGTGGGGAACCAAGTGTAGACACCAGGCAGGAGCAGATTAATCAAAATAGTTTTAATCCAGGCAGAGGTATCCAAATTGACAGGCAAAGGTAAAATCCAAACAGCAGGTAGAGTGTCAAAAAAACAGAAAACACAACAACTATGAACATAAACAAAAGGCTAAGCTAGAGCAACAACGAAAGGGCAACAAGACAAAGGCTACTTTCAGACTGCAGACTAAAGTGACCCAAATACGATTTTTTTGCCCCTGTGCAACCTGTATCTGATCTTTTCATGACGGTCTGAACAACACAGATCCGATTTTTTACAAATGCGAGGATATGTGGTCCTAAATCAGATACGTATCTGGTCTTTTGCCATGCGACTTCTGTCTGAACAGCCAGGTCGCACTTATCCGACCTACACGTCACAATACGACAAACGTTTTTAATCTGCGTAACTCCGAATCATTAAAGCCTCTCACATCACTATCCCACCACTGCTGGCTATGACCCCACACCCATGCGTTTCTCTGGATGGATGTTGCTGCCACTGCCCCACAAAACGCCATGGCCAAAAACTTGACTCTCTTCCTTTTCAACCTTCTTCTTTAAATCAGGTTGTAAATGTGTTTGCTCTGGCTGGACAACAACGTTAGAATCGTCCATGTTTACTTCCGCAAACACTGAAGTGCGCTCGCTGCATGACGTCACCATGTCCTCTTCTGCGCAAGCGGGACACTTTTGGGTCGTATTTAAGTTCACAAGGGAGATCACATACAAGTCGCATTTACCGTATTTTCTGGACTATAAGCCGCTACTTTTACCGATGCTTTGAACCCTGCAGCTTAAACACCGGTGTGGCTCACGTATGGGCGGCACGAAGCTAGTTGGCTTTTTACAAGCTAACAAGCTCCGTGCCACCGATACATTTAGCCTCGTCACATCAGACCTGGTCAGAGTGGACCACATGAAACTGTTCGAATAAATTCAATAGCGGCTTATAGAAAGGAGCGGCGTATAGACAGGTGCACTTAATAGTCTGGAAAATACGGTAATTGGGAATGTGAATGAACTTGCAAAAAATTGGATTTCACAAAAAAATCCGAATTGAGCATTAAGCCCTGCAGTCTGAATGTAGCCAAAGAGGTGCATGAGGTTAAATCCACTGGGTAATGGGGAGGTGATTGGTAACAGCTGGGAAAGACAATCAGGACAGGTGTGACAGGATGAGGGTAGGAAGTAAAACCTGAAACAATACCGCAGTTAGTGATCTTCAAAACAAAACAGGAAGCACAAAACCAAAAAACAAGACAGAATCTTAACTGGCAGCAGACATGACGCTATCTTTCTTCCTCTTGATTCTCTCTCAATAGAAAATGAGGTTTCACACTTAAACATCGATAAGACTGAATAATTTCAAAAGATTTCTGACTCCCTTTCACTGACCTCGCGCTCCCCTCCCGCAGAGCATTCTCCGGTTTATGTGTGACCCACGCATGTGCCAGCAGCATGATATAACTGCGAGGCTCAGCAGGCTGAGTTCATAACTGACTTTTACAATGAGCTCAGAGTAGTGAATAAAAAAAAAAGAGCCCCAGCTTTCATCCAAGCCCAATTAAAAAAACAGTGAGCTGAGAGCAAAACAACTGAGCCTCTGTCACTGCAGCCTGAATGTTATGTCATCTTGGAGTTTGGTAAATATTATGTCTCTGTGCAATTGAAAATTCCCAGATCTTTTATTTTCATGAGATCTTTTTATTATTATTTTCATGAATAGCTTGTTCAGAGGGACAAGCCATTTTCTCAGTGTCTCGGGCTGTGTTGTTTATGGCTCCTGTTTGTGCAATCCGGTCTTTTCATTCCAGTCGATACTGTAGAGGATACATGATATTCCCCTTGTTCCTCTGCATCGATCCAGCCAGTGTTTCCTCTCCTCCCAAACATGCAACAGTTTTTTATATAACTGTACAAACCTGCTTTAAACCTTAAAACTCGGGGCTATTTCCTCGTCCATCATGGATTATATTTGCTATGAACAGAACAGCAGCACAAAGTGACAGATTTGGTTTCATAATAAATAGTTTGTACAATAAATATTCTTCCAAAATTCCTGAAAAAAATTATTTCCAGACCTTTAATGAGGATTTTTGAATACACATTGTTATTAACTCAAGGATGAATATGGAGGATGTCTTACAGCCAGGATGACTTTACTACAGAGTATCTGCCACATATTTCCACCCAGACTGTCTCCAACTGGTTGGTGCAGACAAAGATCCCGTGACCACACCCAACATCCTAGCAGCAGATAATACAGTCAACTGTGACATCTCGAATCAATAGAAACCTTTTTAAATTGACATTGACATGAGGCATTTGAATTAAATTGACTGTTTAAGATCAAAAATGCAGCTTTTGGGAACTTTAAAACAGTTTCCTGTTTATATTTAGTATTCTAAAACTGCTATAATCAATATTTTTTATGACCCTCTCAACACTCTCTGACTTTTTTGAGCTAAAAAAGACTAAAAGCTTGGAAACATTTTGTTCTCTAGACTCTCACATGTGCAGCACATAGTGATTCAACAATTATCTGGCAACAGAAAAGGCAAGAAGCCACTTTAACTGCAGTCTTATTCCAAAGTAAGAAACTATTGCTGCTGATGTTGTTGTGGTGTATAAATAAATGCAGGAGTTTGGGGGTTTTTTTCATATAAATGACTGTCTGTTACATTTAAGCTCTTGCCAAACGAGTTCCCACAATGATGATTAAGGTGTGTTTAGCAACATTTTCACGATTGCTTACTGGAAGCGATGCATTTTGCGTCAGTGACTAGTTTGCCAGAGAAGAAGAAGAAGAAGAAGAAGAAGAAGAAGAAGGGAGCAGGCTTTGCCATGGACCACATGTTGTATGCATGTGTCGACAGTGTTTGTGTGATTAATGTCACTACCAGAGGAGGGAGATGAAAGTTTCTCACTGCAGGTTGAATCATGAGGATGAGTATTTTCAAATGATGCCATTCAGAACACAGTCATACCACCTTCAACAATGGATGAAACGAGAATGTGTAAAGTCAAAGGATTTGCTCATGAACCCTTAGAGTTTCCACCCTGCTCCTCAGCTCTACAGAGCATTTTAACATCTTTCAGCATCTTGTTTTGATTTTAAGGTCCTTCCTCAACTTTACTGTTTTCATTCAGTCTCACAGGAGCAGGCACATGTTTTTTTGAACAACAACAGAAAAAGGTTTGATAAGCTTTCCAGACACCACTTGCTCAGCACCACACTGTGAGCAGGCTGCATTACAGGCTCGCTGGTGGACAGATGAAAGTGAAAGTAAATATTAGAATAATATTCATCAGGTGTCGAGAGTCATTTCTCAGAAGGATATTGTTGAATGTGTGAAGTTGAGAGGCTCATAATATGTTGGTGTTTGGTTTGAAATATAGAGTTTGTATGGAAATGGATGAAGCAACCAGGTCACAAAAATGAGGTGCAATGCTCCCGATGGCCACTAGATGCTGGTTGCAAAAAAACCCCTCTGGCTTTAATTGACTTAAATTCAAAAATGTTAACGCTAAAGTCAACTCTTGCTCTCAGTGAAGATCTAGGTGTGTGGTCAGTTTGATTGACAGGTCCAATGAGACCAACCATGAAAGTTGAGTCTCACACACATTGAGCAGCATCCTCGGGTTTAAGGGTCAGACCCGCCTCCTCACTCCTCCCCTCATATCCAAATATGGTCACTTCTGGCTCCAAACAACCAACATGGTGACATTCAAACATCAAACTCCTGGCTTCGGGTTTCACATTATCTTTGTCCGTTCATTACACAGCCTGCGGTTTAAAACTTGTTGCACTGCCACCAAGTGGTCAAAAATCAATGAATGCAGGTGCTAGAGTAAAATATAAGTGGTTAACTTTTGGGTGTCTGACCAAAAAACAAGCAAGTGTTTTTCTTTACACCAATAATAAAGATAGAAACAGCATCATAGAAAAGACAGATGCCAGTCTCACAATACAAAGCAGCTGCAGCCTTAATCCTGAAATAGAAAGAACATATTATTTTGTATTTCACTCTGACTGGTTACAATCAAGACCTAAATCTTTTGTGGGAAGCAGGAGGGAAAGATACAACAGTTTTTTTTTTTATCTCTATCAAAAATATTTCCATACACAAATACCAGAAATAAAATGTGACATTACTTGTAAAGTTCTGGGTTGTGAGTTTCTCTTCCTCACCCTTTTCAGGTCTATTTCTTTCTTCAACCTTCAACTGATTCTTCTTGTGATGATTTCAGCTCTTTAGAATGAAGTCTAACTTTTTCCAGCCCAAACAGCGTGTGACCCACTTCTATCAAAAAGCAACAAAAAAAAAAGCTGTGTGGAAAACAGAGGACCTGCACTCTTTGACAACTTTTTTTTTCCTTTATGAGATTTTAATGTTTCTCCAATTAAGCAATTTTGTGCTATATTTAAATGTATGTATATGAGGTCTTTCTAAATCGATACAATGAGGAGTCAGGAGTGGCTCACTGGCATTGAGAAGCAGGTTTGAAAAGTAGCTCGAGTTTTTAATGTAGGATCCACGTGTGGAAAGTCAGCCGGGCCTGGACTCAATCAAGCAAGCGTGGCCTTTTGCCCTTTTTTATATAAAGGATCAGCAGTTTGCTCTGTGCACAGACCTTGACTGAAAACTATTACAGATGATCTGACAAACACTGGAAAATAGCTGACATATGATGTTTTAGTGCCGTGTGATTATGGATGGGTATCAGAGTGTTCGCTTGGCTGGATAAAAGTTGAATTTGAACATCTCTGGACAAATTTAAAAGGCTGCATTTGTGCGGTTTTGTGTTTGTGTGCTTGGGTGATAGCGGCCACCACTTCATTCCTCTGTGGTCTGATGTCAGCTGCTGGCTGCACTTCTTTATCAAAGCAGATGCTGCAATTTGCAATCCAGTCTAATGCTGAAGAGTGAGAAAGCTAATGAGAACAGAAACCAACAGCAGCATTTGGTTAGCCAAACTTTGCCATTAGTATGGATGGTGCATTTTCTCTGCAAGTAGCAAACAAGACCACCATGCCTTTGTGAAATAGACTCCATCTGAACTATACACATGAAGCAACTGTCCTAAGTAGGATTTTGTACACTACACGTCTCATTAAAAGAGAGAAATGGAGTATTACTCAAGGAACAAATGATTAAATTACAGGAAAGATCAGAGCGTGGGATGCGGTCTGTTATGTTTGTTGTTTGTCAAACTATGCCATCTAGTGGTTGTTTTTAGTTCGTTCGTTTAGTTCGTTTTTAGCTCTTGTTTAAGATAGTAGAAGAAGAATTCAGACACGGAGTTGTTGTTTCTATGTTGTTGCCATGGTTTCACTGCGGTACATGACAGCTCCACTCTCTCGGTTTCTTCGTTTGTTGTTTGTTAAAGCATCGTCTGTAAGTGTTATATTAAGTGTTATACTATACATATTAGCTTAACTTAATCTTGCGCATCTAGCAATACAGATGTTTTGGTGCACTATGAGATGGGTAAAACCGTATGCTAATCGCGATGCTAATCGTTAAGCGAACGGCTACAACTTGTTGCTATGTATATGTAGATGTGCCAGTTGTAATCTGTTATCGTTATTTTACCACATACATTGATATGTATTTTCTCTGCTTTTCTGTATTGTGACAGAAAATCTGAGTTTCTGGATTTATGTTTAGCTGTTTGGATAGCTAGATCGACTTCTAGTGAGTTTTAACAGACAGTAGCGACACAGAACCAGTAGGGGGCAGTACAACACCGCTGTTGTGCCTGTGGGTCAGTGAGAAAGTAGAAGAAAGTGATAGGTACAAACTGAAAAGTGAAACATTTTGGCTCTTCGGGTAAAGTCTATACTTTAGTCTAGTCTATGTTACATCTGAATGGCTTTTGTTGACAATCTACACACACATCCAGGATGATGATGTCAACAATCTGACTTTGGTGGCGATCACACATGGATCCACCTTGTTTGAAAGCAAAGTTCTGTTTCTCCCTTTTCTACATTAAAACTCTTTGTTGTGGATTGTAGGTTCATACATTCAAAATTCTTGAAGCATTGATTTTTATCACATGTTAATGAAAGAAAATGTGTCAGATAAGAGTTTCACCATCACATGCTCTTCCTTTTGTGTTTCAGGCCTTAGTGATATGCAGCGTCTTGGGAAAGGCAGTGGAGCTGAGTCTAAATCTTGGATCGCAGACTTGTTTTCCTGCTTGTAGCCCTTCCCACTGCATCGGTAATGGTTTATCTATCTTTCCTCCTGACAGCAGTCATCATTTCGGGACACACACACGCACACATAAGACTCTAACTAGGAAGAAGCCAGCGACTTTATCCTCTCCGACATCTGTAGCAGATGTGGTAGCCTTCATCTACATGTGTTTATGAAGTGTGTTTGTGTTCCTGTCTCATCTTTCTCTATTTCTTTTTCTCCAGTTCCTCTCTATCTCTTCTTCTCTGTTTTTTTTCTACATTGTTTTTTTTTTCTGTCCCAGTTGCCCTCTCAGAGCTGGACGGGCTTCCCTATTGTGCTTAGAATTCAATAACATTATCCTCGGCTCAGGTCAAATGGCACGACAACCCGCAGCCAATGAAAATATTTTGGGGCAACGAGGAGCTCATCACTCACTGAAAACACATGGCAGCAGAGGCTTTCGTCCGCACACGAGTGTACCTGGAAAATATGTTTGAAATCTGACAAGCGTGCACAAAAGTGTTGACAAATTGGTCTGCTGCGGCTCCAAAAACAACCATTATCTCTCAGTTGTTGCCCAGGGGAAATACTTTATGCCCCTTCTGGACTCCTTTCACTTTTAATGCGTTTTAAATCTGACTGCAGTGGCACATCGGAGCCAACCTCAACAACCTACCACTTGTGCTCCTCAGATAAGAAATTACAGCGTGAACCTTGACTGCTAGAGTTTGATGAGGAGAGGTAGGACCTGTATCCACTCAGCTTAATGCATTAGAATAAGAGTGATGCTTTTTCTTGCACCATTGACTCTACTTTTTTCACTAACATGACTGAAATCTGAATAACAACCATGGCTTAAGCACCAACGGGGCAGTATTAGGAGTATTAGGTGCAGTAATGACTGATGAACAGCATGACAAACTCTCCCAGCTCCTGCAGGTCATAAAAACTTTTTTCCACTCTTTGAGGACTGATGGGGATTAATAAGATGTTTTTCTATGAGGCAGTGTGTGAAAATGAATAGAGTGTCTAGTGCTCACAGAGTCACAACTGAGTAAAACATTTTTCACTTTTAGGAAAACTTAGTATTGGGAAAGAGCAATCAATCTCACAGCTCAGAAATAATCTTAAACTCTTATGAATACAGTTATGATTAACTGTTAACAAATAGAAAGTCGACCTTTCCATTCATTCACTGGTGAAAGATTTTCCACCTGGTTTATTGTGCTGCTGACCCACTTACCAGTTCTCTTTTCGTTCAGCTGGAGTTTAATTTGCGTTAAAACAACACAGTTAAGTCTCAGCATCTCGAATGGTTTTTGGAAAATGAAAGCCGGATCCTTGTGCAAAATGTTATCTAAATTTAGCAGCAATAACTGCAAAGTCTGGCAGGTAATTGGATTAATATTCAGTTTCATATTACCCAAGTTATACCAGTGATAATTGGTTCAACATACTTGCACTAAAAGAGTTTCCAAATCTAACACAGCAGATGTGGGTCCCATTTCATGCAGTGGTGGAAGAAGTTTTCATAACGTTTACATAAATACAACTGTAGAGTACAACTGTGTCACTCAAGCAATTTCAAATTTAACTAATAAATATAAGGTATTCCCTATTTACATATTTATATTTATTCATACTTTAATTATTTTTCTTCATTGAAGACTTTTCACGCTTCAAAAACATTACTAAAAATAATAAAATACTTTTATTTTACAATGTAGTACTGTTGCTTTTATTTTGTTACATTTACAAGAGTTACCAGGTAAAAATAATGGATGTACATACAATACATAACGTGTACCAATACCATTCAGCTGTACTTCATTTGAGATACTGAAACGTGGGAATTTGAATGCAGAGTAAATGCTCTGAGCTTTTTCCCATGACTGATTTCTTTGTAAGAGCTCCATGTTACGAAACAAATTTGGATATTTACGTGTTTCTGCACACAGCTGTCCATCTTTGATTACATAATGAAGTGACATTTTCTCAGTTTTTCTTTGTTTCTCTCACCTGCCTCTGACCACAGTGGGTTTTATTTTTTATTTTTTGCAGATACTTCATCAGATTATCACAGTCCATGTTCCAACTGGCTCAGCTAAACCTCATCTGTTACTAAAATCTTCCATTAGGTTGATTAAGTGGATCTGGATCACGTGTGGAAGCTTTTGCTTGAAAAGAATGTGGCAGCCGGGGAAAGTATGATATGATTCATGTTTGTGGATTGCTGTGGTTTCCATAGCACCTTTATTCAATCTCCCACAGTTCCTGAGCAAATATTTTGGTCTTTTATTCGTTTGTCGTATACATACAAAACTTAAGACAGTAACTTTTAATGAATCCTGGTGAATACCAACAGGGTGTAAAAAAAAAAAAAAAAAAGTATGATAGTTTAATTACACAAATAAACAAGCAAAAAGTGGCTTTCAGAAGCCGTACATTATGAAATACAAATGAACAGACCTATACACACCTTAAGTGCCCACTGTTACAGTTTGTTTTGCAGCTTGTACTTTGGTCCACTGTCACTGCTTTGACTGTGTGTGTGTGTGAATTACTGATGAGATAAATAACACTGGATAAAGACATGTCTCTGGGATAGTTGGGAGTAGTATAAGGACACTTTGAGACAAGAGTTAAACTAAGCAGGAGCAACACATGCTTCTTTTTCCCCTCATATACAGACTGCTTTATATAAAAAGTGCATTGTAATGATATACATTGAGTCGTTTAAAAGTAATATATTCTCTTTTTCTGTGAAGCTGGAATAAATTCGTAGTGGTGTCTCTTTTGTTTTTTTGATGGAAGGCAAAAGTCTGTTTTCAAGGGCAGGACCAGTGAAGGTGAGAGCCTGCAGCAGGATGCAGGACGGTTGCCCTCGGTAACACTGTCTCCTCTTCCCCCCACCTGTGTTACCACTTTCCAGGGATGGGAACCCCGCATTCATACCAGCCTACAAATGGATGGGGTGTACGTCGGCCAATAACTCCAAATGAAACTGGCTCCTGTCTGTAGGCGCGATAATATCCTGTAACAGCGGAAACAAAAACAATGCTAATAACCAAACTTAAGTTAGACAAATCAAAGTGTCTCCATCCACTGCTGTTAAATACTGGATGTTAAATGCTTCGAGATAAACTGCCGGTGGGACTATTTCTCCAGTCTCATTGCAGTCTGCAAACCATTGCAAAAGAAGATGCCACATTTAGACACAGTAATATATTTTAATACATGAGTAATGAAAACAGTGTTGGTCAAACCTCAAACTAATTAAAAACAGCATTTCTTAAGTGGACATTAATTCACATGCACATACTGTCTGTCATGTGTTTCAATTTTTATTTTTATTGTTACAGTAATTTTCCAACCACAGCCAAGATAAAAGGATACTATTATAATATTTAAAAAAAAACCCAAAACACAATTTCTTGCATTTCCACAATTGAAAAAAGGCTTTAAGCATGTGAATGGAAATGCATTTTTGCTTTAATAAAACAAAATTCAATCATTAGGAGTCATTAATCTGATAAAGATTTATATGGTAATAAACTAATCCCATAAAAATGCCCCACCCTTGTACTGAGGGACATAAATATAGGCATTTTTATTTTTACATAATCCCACATTCGCCATCCTGCTACTGTAAATACTCATAGTGCAAGTGTTTCATGGGTGGAAACAGTTGTCAACAAGTGAGCTGTTTATTCCTACTTAGGTCATATTTTGATAAACATGAGAGCACCTAGGAAACAAAACGAAACAATATATTTGTGACCGGTTTTCACAAATACATTTAATTAACTCTTCAAAGGGTGTTCATAGTGTATTCGCTCAGGGGGAACAAAAAAAGAAAGGACCTACTTACTCAAATTGAGTAGATTACAACAATAAGTGTTCTTATTACATACTAATATGACCTGAAACCAATGCCTGCCAGGAAGTTACAGCATTAATCTAAGGACTTATGGCATAATTAGAAACACGACTGGGTGTAATGAAAAGCATGTGAGATTTAGGCTAAAACATGCAAATCCCTTCAACAAGTGTTCATTTAGACATTATTCAGCATCTGTATTTATTGCATAGATAAAAATCAAAGCAGTTGTTCCTCTACAGAGACAGAGAGCCAGATAGCATGGAAATGAGGTTTAATAAATACAGACCAAAATGTACCATGTGTTCAGTCTGTTCTTGTTTACCTTGTGCTGAAGGCAGATTATTTGAGAGGTAGGCCGGGCCTGTCCTCCCGTCCCTGTAGGAGTCCACAAACTGGCAGTGGTCCTCTCCCTGGCCGAATGTGTCTCCTATACTGTAAAAAGGCTCTGTGTTGGGGAGAGACAGGTACCAGTATTAGCCAGTATTAAAGCTGATTATTTCCATATTCTGTATATAAAAGATGGATGTTGCCAGAGTGATAGCTATTGGTTTGCAAAGTAGCCCTCTGAAGGCTAGAGTTTGGTATTTGGTCGTTGTCATCTTTGTTTTTTGGAGCTATAGAAGTGACTATATTTGGATAAGAGGAAACATACCAAGAAATGCTGTTGTTTTTCAACATTTTACTAATTTAACTCGACATTTTGTAGTTTTTTTGAGGTAAAAACTACAAAATGTTGAGTCAAATCAATAAAATGTTTGGTGAAAATGATTAAATGTTGGGTAAAAATGACAAAATACTCATTAAAAACAACCCATTTTACTGGTTTAAACTGACCCAGCATGTAGTTAGTCCAATATTTACCCAGTTCTCTGTTGAAACAGCCAAACATTTTTCAGTGTGCAGAGCTGGGGAGCACCAAAGGGGACCTATCATAACATCTGAGGCAGTCAATGAGACTAGGCCTGTCAATCAAACTGGCCATGCCCCCAAATATACCTCTCTGTAACCTCCTGAGACCCGAGCTTTTGTTTGCCATGCATTTTTAATTTCTCCTAGCTTTTTGGGATTATTGGGTCTTGATAAGTCTAAAAACTAAGCATCATCTTTGAACAGAGAGTAGTAATAGTAGTAGTAATAATACATGAATTGATGTATTGTGCTTTTGCTACCACTAGAAGGAAGAATAGGGGTGTCCACAAACAAAAATAATAGGATTAGATAAAGTGTCCACAAACGAGGGCGACTGCTTTTTGTTAAGTATACAATGTAGAAAATCTAAAATGTAATGTCCATGTATGTGGACGCAGGGTCTCAAGAGGTTAAATTTCAAATGGGCCACCAGGACACCGATAAGACGAAGGGATTTTAGACTGTAGAATTTACTGTATTAGTATTTCATGAAGGAAGTAAACAATTTCTGAGTGGAAGTCTATTGGAACAAATTTTCTTGGTGTCAGCATCTTGCAGCCATCAGTGGTGTTGCAGGTTTTGGTGCGTTTACATACAGTCTATGAATATTTCCAGATAAATCCAATTTGTAATGAATAAACAACATTAATGTAATAGTCTACCTCTCAGACCGTCTCCCATGAAGATCTTGTATCGTAGGGAATTACACAGAACCACGCCCACAAATTTCCTGTACCAGGTCCGCTTGACAAACTGGCTGCCCTTACAGCTGCTGTGGGCGGAGTTATACTTGAAGGTGAAAGGAATCCAGATTGGTTCTCCACCTGAGGAACGTGGAGAAAAGGCATCAAGTTGCAGCGGAAAAATAACCTCCTTACCTTATCTTTTACATTTGTGCACACTATTATCTGATATGCAGTCATAAGTTTACATACCCTGGCAGAATTTGTGATGTGTTTGGCCATTTTTCAGAAAATGTCAATGATGAGAGAAAAAACTTTTTTCACTCATGGTTAGTGGTTGGATGAAGCCATTTATTGTCAAACAACTGCGTACTCTTTTTGAATCACAATGACAACAGAAACTACCCAAATGACCCTGATCAAAATGGCCAAAAAAATCACAAATTCTGCCAGGGTATGTAAACTTATGAGCACAAATGTATACACCAAAAAAACATAATTACAATAAGCTGATCTTGGCAGATGTATCATCCTCCCTGCTCCATCTCTTGTGCTCTAATGCTGTCTAAGTTTTTTTGTGACTTCTCTCTGCCAACCTAAATGCTTTGCCTGACACTCCTTGAGGGAGAGTTACTGATAAATAAAGAAATTCCAGCCTGAATCTGGTCCTGAAATGTTTAGCAAACTGCAAAAAAAGAAAAAGCCCTCAGTGCAGCTTCAGTAGGACGTGGCATGTTGACCTCAAATTAGAGATGTGCTGTCAGTATGCAGACTTACCGGGTGGTCTTTCAATGAGCAGAGGATCGTCTGAAAGAAAGAATGTGAACATTTCACCAGGGAAGAAAAGAAAAAAGGCAGCACTGCAAGTTTAATCCATTCACCTGATAATGGAAATGAAAGACCAATAGAGCTCAGGGTACATCTGGTAGTCAGATTTTTAATGTGAATGTCATGCATTGCACTGAAATGAACATAACCATGACATTTTCGGGGAGTATTTGCACATGATTGCACACACTTCTGTGGCAATAAAGAAAGAAAATATAGAGCTGGTCTGACTAAGGCCTTGTCCATACGTAGCAGAGGTTTTGTAAAACTGAATATCCTGCCCCCCCATCTAGAAAAAAATGTACCTACACCTCATTCAATTCATCCACACCTAACCGCATAAGTGCGTTTTTAAGCACATTCATAAGCATTTCAAACCTTTAGGTGGCAGTAGTTCCCCACATCTGCTCCGATCAGCGTAAGCTTGACGTCACTTCCACAAAACATGAAACATGGCGTCAGGTTCGTTCGTGTGGTCCGATAATAAATAAATAAAATAACCGTCCTTAACATCGTCCTGCGCCTGTGCTCTTGAATGTGGAGCAGTACCTGAGCTTTTAAAATCAAGCAAGAAAAAGGCTCCTGGACAAGAAACACTGCCGAAACCCGTGTGAGGGCATCCATACTTTTCCTCAGGTAAACACAGGTCGCATATGTGACGTAATAACATATTTTGTCACAGGCGGTGACGTTACGAAAAGCAAAACGCTGGTTATTGACGTCCACATGCAGATGCATAAATGGAGTATTTGCAAATCTTCACTTTTAAAAGTTTTTAATTATGTAAATCTGCGTTTTCGTGAGGATGACAGGACAAATCGTAGAAAAATATCTTCGTTTTGTGAGATACCCTGCTACGTGTGGACGAGGCCTAAACTCACACACCTGATTCAGTGACGTAGGTGAGGGTTTCGCTGACTGGGCCCAATCCAAACACATTCTTGGCCTGCACTTTGAAGTAGTACCTGGAAGAAAACAGGCCACAATGGATGGATTTAATGCGAGATTTAGTAGTTAAAGTGTCATTCTGCCAGCTTTGTCGTGACCGGGTGAAGAAAAAGATAACGACAGTAGCAGATGACTTGGAAAGCTTTAGTCAGCCTGATTTAAGAGTAGTAGCCACTTGTATGAACCCAGAATGCAGCACAATAAAATGGCTATTTGACTCATGTTGACGGGAGAAGTGGAGATTAAGAGATAAGAGGAGAGGATAAGGATGAGCGACAGCAAAAGGGAAGGATGTGGAAAATGTACTAAAGCTCAGTAATAAATATAAGCTGAAAGGAAATGAAAACATGGGTGATTGAAAGTGAGAGAGAGAAATTTCTCATCAAGAGCTTTGCTATATGTCACAAGCTCACTTTGCCAAAGAGCAACACAAAGTTATGCAGTGAGCTCACTTTGTCTCCAGGTGGTTGAGGAATTATAAAATCCTATCACATTAAAAACAACACCGGTGACAACTTCAAGAGTTCGCAAACTTTTCCACGGCGGATGACTGATGGGAGCAGACGGGCTTTCTCGCACTCGCTGCAAGGTCGCGTACAGTAAGTTCATGGTCCGTCAATTTCCAGCCAAAAACTTTCACCACATACAGCAACAAAACCTGGATCCAATCACTGCGGCCACGTGACCACGCTGACCAAAATACATCGCCAGAGAGGGAGAGGGGGAGCAGCTGCAGGGAGAGGTGATGTAATAAAAAGAAGAAACTAAAGAAGAAATTGGAGATGGTAGAAAAAACAGAAAATGTGAGCCAGAATATAAAAACAGAATAAACGAGCTTTGCTGTTTGAAAGTTTCAATACAGAGATCTTCAGCTTCATTCAGAAAGTAAGAGAAGTGATGTGGCAGCTGTATGTGCTGTCTGGCCTTTTAACATGCTTATCGGTTTACATGAGAGCTGATCCACAAGTGAACCATCCATGCAGCACAAGAAATATACACATAGGGCTCATATACATAAACAGGGCTGCAACTAAGAATCATTTCATTATCAATTACTCATCTGATGTTTTCTCAATTAACTGTTTTATTGGTAAAACACTAAAAACAATTAAAAAAAAATAGAACTTCATATCTTTCATCCAAACCAATGTCATCAAACGTTTTTTTTCATCCACTCATGATTTTGTCTTTTATAAGGTCCACAGCCTCACATTTGAGAAGCTGGAACCATAAAATGTTGGACATGAAAAATGGCTTCAAATCAAAAATCAAAATAGCTGAAGATTAACCAGCTTCACACAGTCTTTTGAAATTCTCTCAATTTTATAGTTAAATCACTAGAAGGCAGTTGTCCCAGGTTTATGTCGCCAATGGGCATCAACTGTCAGCCAGTCGGTCTACTTCACTGAAAAGCAGTTTTTAAATGTTGGAAGAGGTGCGATATCCTCCGACAGCTTTAGTAGGAGTGAGTGGACACATCAGTTGGTTTAATGCGATCGTAGCTCAGTAGCTCTGGAAACCAGAAGGAGGCTTCAGCATGGGAAATGCCAACACTGTTCCATAAACCATCCTGTGATTTTGGATACAAACCGGTTGCCAGGGAGGGAAGCCCTGTTCGTAGACTCTTGGAAAACTTTACCCTCGCACGCAACTGTAGTGTTTGCGCTCAGCAGCAGGTGTTTGGTTTCCTGCCGTCCAAGATGTGACACCTATCACAACACCTCAGCATATGCTTCTGTTCCTGACAAATACACACATCTGAAAGTTTTTCAGTGTATATGGTTTGCTAAGGATAATATCTAAATCTAATTTTATTTGGAGTGGCACATGAGACATAACAGCAATTAAGCTTTTCAAACATTATGTGGATGGTTACAAGTGTAAAAAAGTGTAGAAATATATTTTTTAATCCTCTTTTTTCTATTCTCTTATTTTACAGAATTGTGTGTATTGTTGACTGACTATCTAACAATGTGTGGTCCCTCACCTCACTTCACCCAGACACGACAAAAACCATGTGTGAGGACTTTTATTAACTCACTATCATGGAGTATGACCTAAAGCTTAACAGCAGTTTCACTTTTATGTTTGCAATTTAGAGGGTTTCATTTGCATAAAGTCACAAACACATTGTGTATCAAACTTCTACTTTCCATGAAGCTGATCAATGCATAAAAAATAAACTATTACAAAGTCATGGCACTGTTTAGACTTTCTTAAAATCATTAGCGAAACCCCTTAAGTGAATGAAAAGAAATCAATAATACCTCGTTTCTCTCTTGGGTCTGTGTTGTCATGCATTTATTTTGAAAACCATGACCCGTGTCTCATAAGACACAGTTGTGGAAACATGGTTTAATAACTAAAACAGACTGGGATGGCTGTATCTGTGTCTAAGTGTCAGATAATGTGTGCTGTATTTACGTTCCACTGAATTTTCCAGGGTCTTAACAGAGTTTTACAGCATGTCACATCAGATTCAGATCTGCGCCTGAGCCCAGCCTCCCATTCAGCTGATTTACTCGACTCTCTGGGTTTCTCTCTGCACTGATCACTGTCAGCATGGTTTGAAATCACGCTTTGGCCATATTCCAACAGACACAGACAACCAACACATACATGCATAGATGAAATCACACACAAACACTCAGACAAGATGCATATTGTAAGGTCAAGGTAAAGGATTCTGCAACCAAGCAGATCTTTGTTTGCAAAATCAAGTTTCTGCTTTCTATGACTCCCATGTGTGAGATGATACTGGAAATCACTGCACCTGGAAGTGTTTAGGACGTGCACGCATTAACCTCTCCCCGAGCACACGACTGCGCGTATGCATGTAGTGTACAGTGATGTAAACATACACAGCAACATGTGTTACCTAGAATTAGGCTTGAGGTTCTCCACAGCCAGGTGTGTCCCGCTGGAGACTCTGGAGGACCACCTATTGTTCAGGACATCATCATATGAAGCGCTGTAGACCATGTAGCCTGCAGGGAACAATGCAAAGTAAATGACAGAGTGTATTATCAAGTTCTGCCAGAAACAAAACAATATACAGAAGTTTAGTATTTAAGAAATAGTTTGACATCTTGAGAAATACATTTTTTTGGTTAATCAGATGAGGAAATCAATACCAACCTTGTGTTTATATGGAAAATATAATGTTCCCAACAGAAGCCAACTAGCCTAACGTAGCACAAAAACAGGAAACAGAGGAAAACAGCTGAACTTACACTGTCCAAAACCAAACATTATGCATGGTATTTGCAGGTTATGTACTAGACTACTTCTTGAGCCTGAAGTGAATCCACCTAGCTTCATATTCAGTTTATATCAGTACATCTAAATTGTACTCACATGATTTTTTTACGGATGATTTATAAAATATCAACATTAATTCTATGATTTCATTTACCGTACTTTCCGGACTATAAGCACCTACTTTTTCCTGACGCTTTGAACCCTGGTGTTTCTCATGTATCGGCGGCACAAAGCTCGTTAGCTTTTTACAAGCTAGCAAGCTCCGTGCCGCCGATACATTTAGCCTCGTCACATCAGAGTGGGCGACATGAAACTGTTCGAATAAATTCAATAGCGGGTTATAGACAGGTGCGCTCAATAGTCCAGAAAATACGGTAGTTTGTAGCTTGTCTCCTATATATTTAACTGTACTTCTTCATTTTTCTCTGTCTCACAGTGGCTGTCCCTTCAACCTGCCTGTGTCTCTGTCTGTTTTCTTCTTCTCCTCAGTCACACAGACTAATCCTCAGGATCCGGTAAGTAACCTAAGGTCACTCAGCGCTCGATCATTCACTTTAAAACTATAGAGACCGGCTTTGCCGCACATCAAACTACCAGCTATTTCTATTGGACTTTTGAGTTGAGCTTTCTGTTTTTACTGGAGCCGCACCAACACAGCTGGCTGCTGACAGGGGAGAGGGGAAATACTAGCTACTTTGTTTTTCTTCTTTTGGGTTTTCATTCCTTCTCCATTTTACATAGTTAAACTGAGGTTTGATACAGTGCTGTTTGCCATCTGCCTCTGTGCTCTGCGCAGAGTATCTTTTCTTACTTTGGGTATAAATTTATCAAAAGATTTCCTGGAAGTTGGTCCTTTGAGCCAAGAGCAACAATTATGATACTCGGTGAATAATGTGTATGTTTTCCCCTAAAACCTTTAAGGAAAAAGGTCCTCAATGCATCACAGTAAAATGGAACCAGAAGCTGGTTTCAGGTGAAAACTCACAAACCCCACACGCTAACAGCTGTTTCCATCCACTTGTTTTAAAAGCCGTGACCCATAAGTCGTAAGGCATGGCTGTGCAAACACACCCTAAAACAGTGCTACGTGATTGGATCTGCATGTGTGAACTATACCTGCATATGTGTGTCAGATAAGTAGGGTATGTTATATATTTCTTTTACAGTGCAGCACTACATTAGTCTAATCAATTAGGAAAATCACATTAATTCAATTAACTGTGGGTAACCATTTTTGGTAAATTTAGAGAAATAAGCAATCCCCTTCATGACTGGCACAGTTTGTTAAGCTTTTAACCTTTTAACGTGATTTAAACGGAATATAAAATAAGGACCCGGTGTCAAAGTGTCCTCACAAAAGAAACTGCAAAATATTTATTAAAGTCATAAAGGAAGTGTCAGGATAGTTTGTGAGCAGAGAGGAAACAGAGAAGAACAGATGGAAAGAAGAAGTGGAAGAAAACATCAGTGACAGCACAGACCATCTATCTGTTTTGTACATCAGAGGACGAACCCGTCCACAGCACGACCAGGAGCTTGTGTTTATCTGCCAAAGAAAACACAGTGCTCCTCTAGCTGGCCAGACTGCTACCTCTGATAGTCCACCATGTCTCATATAGTAGACCCTTATCATCAGTCTCTTCTCTATTCCCTTTTTCCACGTGTCAATTTCTAGGTCAGAGGAATTTGGGTTTTCCCTGAGAACAGTAGAGCGACGGTTTTCCACGTCTTCAATGCAGCCTGTGTTTTCATGATTGATTCACAATAAACTGCTGGACTGAGTTCTTAAAGTGTGAGTCCTGAGGGATGCTGGGATCATGTTGAAGGTATCTGCTGAACCACAACACTTGAAAAGTTGGTGAAACAGAAGCACAGCATATATCACAGTGAAGAAGAAACCGTTTTTGTTGTGAATGCAAACACGTGTGCAGGAACTGAGATTTTATTTTTCCTTAGTTTTTCTGTGAGGAAATGTTACTGGGTGGTTTCCATGACAGCAGCTATGTGAAGTTACGTGATGCACTATTAACTTTTAACAGGCTTAAGTAAATTTAGCGACATCTGTCCCTTTACAGTGTTCAATCTCTGTGGAGACGGGTTGTGCTGTATTTTTTTTTTTTCCACTAAGAAAAAAGGAAAAGCCAAAGCTATGCTAACTAGCTTGCACCTGGAAAGAGAAAACTGGACAGTGGCCAAAACCATTCCCCTGTTTACACACACTTTGTAATAGTCAGCTAATAGTTTACTCTACAGAGAGCAGTAAACTGAGTTTTGACACTTGTTAACTGTCGTCACTTTGCAGCATCACTGACAGCTGCAGACCAAAACCATCTGATCACTGAGCTGATGTCAGAAAAAAATGAAAAACGATATCACAATTTCCTATAGTCCAAGAGGATGTCATGTCTTGTTTTGTCCTACTGGCAGGTAAAAAACAAAGATGTTTAGTTTAATATTATACAAACTCAAACAATTTCTGGTCGCAGTTTGTGCAAATGTACAAATTTGCACGTGTACTAGAAAAATAATTAAAACATTTCTTTCTCCATTGATTATTGGTTTCACCTCTAATTTCCCTGCAAAAATATTTCACTGTGGGATTGTTAGCATAAAGCTGTGCAAATACTGTGGAGGCTAAATTTACATACTTCTACTTGGGACACTCAGAATAAAATGGCAAATGGTAACTGTGGCTCACTATATAACAAATAGGGAGTGATTGTGGACCCAGCCCTCGCTCCTTTAGCTTGCTAACAATAGCAGTGCTTACTCAGCATTGTATCCATCCCAAGTTATTAAAAGGAGGAGTCTGCTGTCATTCATGAGTTCACTGTGGTAATGGCAAAAGCCCAGACTGTAAGCAAGCAGTTTTTTAACCACGGCAATACTTACATAATTAACATAACTGAGTAACTACTGTGCAGAGTCATGGGTTATAGTGTCGGATGAGCTCAAATCATATATGGGGCTAAATAAAGGTTAACACACTATGGCTGTTTTTAGCATTCACACACATATTACACCAATCAATCAATGTAGGAGGCATTATCCTGGCAAAAACTTACATTTTAGTCTTTCCTGTTTTGATGTAAAGTCAAAACAAAACTAATCCAGTGGATGCATAATTATATAATCATCGTAAAACAGCATTTCTTACCTGATACCATATCATCCTTGAGGGGACGTGCCCAGTCCAGGATGATGAAGGAGTGGCAGCCCTCCATGGCGACCACAGTGAGGTTATGAGGTTTATTCTTTGGAGGCTGCCTCTGATTGGCTGCCTGGCTGTCCTTCTCTATCAAGCCCTCCAGGACGTCAACCTGAAGGAACTCCAGAGCCTCCGTTAAAGAGCAAGGTGCACCCGGGTCCTTCTGGATGTAGTTCACATACGGAGCTGATGGAAAGGAAGAAAATTGTTTATTTTAATGATGCAAATCTGAGTTAAGATATTTCCTAATATCGATGATTTAGATTAAACTGTCCATCAGCTATGTCCAAGTCATCCCAGCAGATATTGGGCAAGAGTTGGAGGACAAAACCTCAACAATGCTCAATCTACGTGTCGTTGTACTGTGGACTCCATTCAACCAGCACCTGGTCAAGTTCGAATCATTTGTTTTTTTCTTGTTAGTAATTTATCAAGTGAAGTCACGAGTTACTTTTGCCGCCACCCCTTTTAAAGTTTGTTTTCAATGACTTTGGAAAGCTGGACCTACAGCTGTGAATATTTCAGTTATCCCACAGTTCCTAGTCTTACTGGGATTTGGAGGGAACCACTGGAGCCTGGAGTCGCTCCCACCTCCCCAGATGATTGGCCTTCTGTGAACGCCAAGAGTCTAAAACATGTCTACACATCAACCCACAGGCTGTATGGGGCTAGGCTGTAAGAGACTCCTACTGTATGTATATATGCACTCACATGGCTTATGTACAACACATTTGTAAACTGAAATACATCATGTGCCGTCATGGTGAGTAGATTTATGTGTCCGTCTATACACCGGGTGCTTGTAAGGCTGTATTTCTGTGCAGCATCCACATGTCCAGGATCTGTGAAAGGTCCCGCACATGGAAGATCCAGATGTTTAACTTTGGCCATGTGGTCATTTTGAAATGTTAAAAGCATCTCCCTACAGATGCACACTGTCTTCTCCTGTCTCCTCAATGACGAAGACTGGCGTGCGTGAGCCTGACATGGATGTAATGTCACGGTGGGAAACGGCATCAGGACAGTTCACATAATGTAAGCTCTAATTTCAGTCTAGTAAGGCATAAATTTGCATCGTAATAGTCCAAATATCCTGATGCTCACTTTCCTGTCCAATGTGGCCAACTCCATCCATCTGGAAGTTAGTGTAAGGCGCATTCACGCAACTGCTGAGAATTATTAGTTAATGCTTTTTGTCCTGTGGCTGCTTTGGGTTAGATTCACTGAAAACAAACCAAGCCAGGACAGATATAGAGGCTAAAGGAAAGTCTCTGTTAGACAGTTCATGCAATCCATGTCAGTGGACTGGCAGGCTGCTGAAGTGGACGTAAAATATATTAAACGAATAAATAGGGAAGAGGAAGTCTCCGCATTGGGCCAACAGCCTCTTCTTTTCTTTGCTGAGGTCAGCACCCTTAACTTTTTATGATTTCCATTTTGGACTTGGGAGAGTAATGGCTTTCAGATGGTTGTGCGAGGCGTGTAGTCACAAGATAGCTGTTGTTTACCGAGACAGATGATGTCCAGAGTAAGAAATGTTATCGCTCCACTGTTGCTTCTGGAGCAGATGATACTGATGGTTCTGGCACTGACAAAGAAACGGCCGTAAAACCCACCTTTTTAAAGGTTTCTAACAAAGACCAACATAAATGACAGTGACAAGTCGCATTTATTCTGTCGATACGTGGAAGTGGCGCCATTACTCAAGTCTGATATAGAGGGTCCTGTGGGCGTATTCACATCCAGAAGGATAAACCCTGACTTTAACTGGCTGGGATCTGTGCAATATTTTAAGATAACCGCACTGGAGGAGGTGCCTCATTAGTATTCTAAATTAAAGGGGCATTTCACTAATTTTACTCACCATGGGGAGTACCAATCAGCTAATGTAAATAATTTACAATGTCCACTCATTAGACAACAGTTGTTTCTTGGATGAGGGTTTAGTTTGAGTCTAATCTAAGATGCTACTGATTTGGTGTTTCTGGAGCTTCACATCACAAGTTGTCCAATTTTTTTGCAAGAATCATACCCTTGTTTTCCCACTTCTTTTAAGGGTTTTTAACTTTCTGTTATACCTCTTTTTAGCCCTCGTTTTACCCAAGAGGTTTTCATCTTATTTTATCCTCTCTTTTACTTTCTCTATTATTTTTTTTTATCATTTTTTATGTTCAGATCTGTGGAGCCAGGGACATTTTCATGTTAGTTTTCACTTCTTACATGTTTGTGTCTGGTGTGGAAGGATGAATGTACCTAAACTGCACAAAAAATCTACCTATGGGTATAAATAAAGTAACCTTGAACCCTAAATAGTGACCAGAGCCTCTATTTAAAGCAGGCTTGTATTAGAAGCTCCTGATTTCCTCTGTTTGATTTTTAGGATTGGTTTCAAAGGCCTCAGACAGATCAGAGGTGAATTAAAACGTTTGAGTTACTGCATTACGTTGTTAATACAAACTCAAACCTTCTTGTACCTGTTTCAGATTAAAGTGTTTCAATGGACAGACAGTCTGCTTTTCCTAACAGGGTTTTTATGGTCAAACGCTTGCAGACACAGCATATGCAGCAACAGCCGGACGGGATTAAAGCACGACAAAGCAGAGTGGATCAGAAAAAGTGGCTGAGGTACTGATACACGCACAGTGACTGAAATACGACTACAGTACTGTGAT
The DNA here is from genome assembly GCA_900323345.1 of Pseudochromis fuscus. Taxonomy (NCBI): domain Eukaryota; kingdom Metazoa; phylum Chordata; class Actinopteri; family Pseudochromidae; genus Pseudochromis; species Pseudochromis fuscus. The sequence continues at coordinate 50,156 of OOFC01048999.1, forward strand.
TTTTCAGAACAGAGAATCCTCATCATGCGTAATATATGACCTGCACCAGGAGTTTATCCACCATTGTTTTTCCCTCCATTTGTATTTGGGGGCAGGTTTTTATTTCTTAATGTCACAGACCCAGCAGTTTTTATTTGAGGAAATACACCAAATCACTTTATGGCTCCTCTGAAAATATAACATTTTTATGTTGACTCCTAGTTATTCAGCCATTGTGTAAGTCAAATGGTCCACTGTGACTTGCATGGTTAGGAAAAATAACACTGTCTGCTAAATATGAGAGGTTTTGTTATGACGTTGCTTTATGGATTCAGTCCTGAGCACTAAGATATCTGCAATCAAACTATGTTCAGGAAAAGTGCTAACTGATCATGATCTGGAAATGCAATCTGGCACTACAGTTGTTATTTAAAACAGAAAGCATCATCAAAGGACCTCGGACATTATGTAGTTTGTAGATGGAGAGAGAAACACGCAGTAGATGCTCCATTAATTTCTGTCAAGAGAGTATCTTGGTCGATTTGTGCAGCCACATGAGGTGATATAAGGCCAAAGTAAGCACACAGGAACAGTAAAAACTGGGCCAAAGCAGTTTACAAGGTTCAAGTCTAGAGACCATGACCAAAGTGTCCTTAGTGAACTTCGTTATTACGACCAAATTAAGGTGTGTTTGTCGATTTTTCCTTTTTACGGCAATTTGTCTGAAAGGGTCAAACGTTTATGAGTTGTTCCTAAGAAAGCCAAAATCGGCGTCCAAATTTATTACTCCTCACCAAAAGAAAACAGCGTTCCCATCAGTCTACTAATTATTTACAGCACTGAGGGACCTTCATCAAACAGAGGAACACACAGACTCATAAGGAAAGCCCAAAAAAACACAGGGAACCTCATGGTCAGTGATGCTCAGAGACATAACATATCTATCAAGCTGTAAGGTGAACACAGTGTTGTTCTTGGTAATCCTTGACTAAACTCGCAGAAACCAAATGTATATATAATGTATGAGGGCTGGATTTCTATACATCAGAAAGTCAAAGTATAACTGATTACACATCTGTGGGGTTTAGTCAGGCATATGGAGGATGTCATCTAAACCTCAAACCTCTGGAAAAAGGCAAAATATTATGAGGGATGGTTTTTTTTATACCTTAAATGAAAGTCAAACAAGTTAGAGAGACATGGAAAACATAAGCCGATACATGCATTCCCATTTTAGCTTTGTTTTGTGTATCTTTACTTTGTCCGTGTCCTGTTACATGCACAAGCTATGCTCAAGCATGTACTGTCTGATGGGATTTTAGAGCGTTTTGCCAAATACAACTGCCTGCTGTACCTGAAAACAACACTGTAAGAGCCAACATAGTAAATCTGTGAACCAGTGTACTGAAACAAAAGCTGTACAGAGCTGAGGGGAACTTAACAGCTAGGTGATAATCCTGCTTTGGTTCATCACAAAGAAAGAGCCTCTCTCACACAAATAGTCATGAGACTGTTTTCTTTTCAGTTTACAGTAGAGAGTAGTTTGTTCAGGCAAGTATGTACAAGTATACATTTGTAGACAGACACACATTAAAGTACCTGTGAATCTCTTCTTCCCACTGAGGTCAAACTCAGATGAAGGGCCTCTGTTGAGGGGTCCTGTGTACGGCTCTGGTGTCGGGATCTCTGTAGTGGTGGTGGTGGTCGTGGTGGTTGTGGTGGATGGCGGCAAAGTGGTCTGGACGAAGAAGTCATCTAGCAACAAAACATGTGTCAGTGAGCTTTTGATTGCAGAATGTTTTTTTAAATCCTATTTACATCCTAACTTAATAACATGTGTTTCATTAGTTCATCCGAAACTGTCGTTATGATTTGTGTAATTAGAGTGTGTAATGACAAAAGAGTGTGTGATGATAGATTTAATTAATTGTGGGCAGATGTGTGACCTCACTTTGAAAAGACTTAATACACAAAGCTGTATTTTTGCTACCCATATTTTCCATGTGAGGGGGGGATGGGGACAATGATGGTTTCACAAGTCTTCAAAGCTAACAAATGTGGAAGGATTCAGTGGGTGAAACTCAATTAGGTCCTTCCTCTTTCATCACTGTTTTTTTCCTGTGCTGCACCAGTGGACCTTGGCATTACATCATTGTCCACACACATGCAACCAGCTTTGCGCCGCGGCAGTGAAAAGCTAAGAAAATATAACACTCAGTGTGACTTTTCAAGCAAACTCAAGAAAGAAAGAAAATATCACATGCAACTGATGCTCGAAGATCGAAACACCTGCAGTAAAACAACAAAGCGTAAACGCTACCCGAACCCTGCAGTTTTCCAATCAGCTAGTGTTTAACTGAAGCCGGTGTTGGTCTATTACATTACAAAGCAATGGTAAAACAGCTAGTACATTGCATTAAATTATAAGCCAGGGCATTCTCTTCGGCTTAGTAATGCAGTTCACATGCAGCACGCGTCCAGTTTTTTGGAATAAAAGTGATTAAAAACAGCCCGTAATGGAAAATATCCAAAGCTCCAGCAATGAACCAAGATCAAGCCAAACAAACATACAAGAGGAGAAACAAAGTGAAGACCACAGGCAAGGCGAAGAGGAAGAGATGGGAATCGCTAGCAAACAGATCCATCGATAGATAAACAGACAATGAACAAACAGTGCAGTGTAGCAGTCAACAAACAATGAGCATACAGTGCAGTTCAGTCCATCCCAGCCCAGTGGCGGTAGGTCGGTCCCAAGCCAAACTCAGCCAATACCTTTCTTAAGAGCTAAAGCATCAGGCACCATGGTCAGTGCAACCATGTTGTCCATTTCCATTCCTGAGGAGTCCTCTGTCAGAGAAGTAGAATCAATTTCACATCACTATGGACACATTTCTGAACTTGTACATAACACATACACATGTACATCCACACATTCATATAGACAAACCCACTTGAACACATTAAGTATGACAATTTGACAATGGTTCTCACTGAAATAGATCCATGAAATATAAATATGTTAAGATCATGATATATCTGTTGGTTAGGGTGAGTTTATTGTTTGTTAGCCCTAAACAAAATAAAACTTTCTTCACTTAAATCACATCTAGTGTAGCTGCAAAATCACTGCCTTTCTGTTTATAATTCAAAACTATGGTTAATGTGGATTATGGCCAACCCTTGCACACTTGCAAAGCCTTTGAAGTTATAACAAAACACCAACAATAACGACAATGAGGATAATTGCAGTTCTGTGCTTGTTATACTTGTTTGTGTGTGGTTCGTGATTAGTATATAAATATTCCTTTATTTTTATATCTTTTTTTGTTGCAAATCTGCAAAATCGCAAATATGATCTTGTAGGCATGGTACAGTTTACTTATTTTCCACTCCATGGGTGCAGTAATAACAATAACATCCTATTGTGTGTTTATGCATGTGTATAAGTTGTGTTTTAGTCTTGGTCCCTTGTGTGATAACACCAACAACAATGCACAACTGATGGCCCGTAGGGTGTTTAAACTAGCAGTACTCTGACCACAGCCAGCTCCCAGATGCAGAGACTTACATGTGGCTTCTGTGGTCTCACATAGACGCACACACATATAAATGCACACACTGACCGGATCACACAGTTATACACACACAGTTACAGAGTTATAGGACTCTGTGGGCACACACAGGAAACACTCGTGGCCTTCGCCTACATGGATATGACAAACAATACAACTGAGGGATTTAGTGAAGTCATACTTATTCATCTTTACTATCCAGGCTCTAAAATTGACTTCAGCTCTGTGGAAAAACTATTAACTCAACAATATTGTAAGAAGGGTTTCTGGTAGTATAATGTTTCATTCCTGTGTCTCAAATCTCCATAACTCTTTTATAATGATCTCTGTGGCATGTTATGAATTTTAAGTTAAAGACTCACCTTCTGGATAACAGTCCAAAATTCCTTCTGGGTCCACGACTGGATACCCATATTCATCTGTTTTGGAGAAGGTTCCAGGTGGACAGGTTGGGTATGGCAGTGGAGTGGGAGACTCCTCTGTGGTCCATTCAGTGGTGGTGGGTTCAGGTGTGGTAGTGGGAGCTGTGGTGGTGGTGGTGGTGGTGGTGGTTGTGGTGGTGGTCCTATGGCGAGGCAGGTCCAAACCAACTACAGGTTTCCCTCCAACCATGAGGACCTTGTCTTTGGGGTTCACCACAGGCCGGCTATCTCTGCCATGGCCAAACAGAGCCATACCTTCCTGGTTTACCAAGGGACTGCCCATGTGGTCTGGTAGATGATGGATGGTAGAGTGAGGAGAAGAAATTTAATAATTATGACATTGCCTTAGACAGTTAGTAAAGTGTCTGTCTAAGCTTGATTTGAATTATTTGAAATCACCAAAAATGGTGCGTCCATCCTCTCCGAGCACCACTCTCTTGGGTTTGCCCTGGGAATCCTGGAGGATTTGTCCATCCCCGTTCATAAGAACCCCCCTCTCCAAGTCCACCACCTGGCGTGATAAAAAAATAATATTACAAAATCTATATAGCAGTTTAAATATCTAAACTGACAACTTGCAAAATCTAAATTTGAAGCATCACAGAAAATCATTAGGAACAATATTTGTTTTCTTGCTGTGCATTTTATATCTACTATCAGTAAACCTTTGCTAAACATAAAGGCAACAAAATCCCCTCACAAGCACCTCTAAAGCTCACAAGACAGCATGCTACATCTCATTTGTTTAATCTGTACCAACAATGTGATTTCATTCTTTATGTGCCAGACTATTTTTTGGACAGGCACAATAAATTCCTGGAGGCTTGTCATCACGTCACGTCAGCCAATGAATATTATGTGTGGACAGAGGCTAGCTGTTTCCTCCTGTTCCAGTCTTTATGCTAAGTTAGGCCAACTCTCTGCTCTAACCATACACACATTGGAGGGGTATCAATCGCCAGCAAGAATGCTCCTAAATATATTTCCAAATGTCTGAGTATCCTTTAAAGGTGATACATTACAGTATTTATGCCACACATGTCAGAATCTAGAAAAGATCAAACTATGGTCAGTTCAATAAACATAGTTACCCATTTGCTGCCATCAGGTCCTGTGATAAACCTTTGACCTTTGGCCTTACTGGTTCCATGAGAGGAGGAAGACTCTTTATCATCTGCTGCCGTCAGATTGGGTCTCCCATTTTTACCTAACATTTATTTAAGCAGAGTCACTATATTACAAATCATTCAAGAATCAGTTGTATTTAGTTTAAGCTAACGGAGGTTCTTGCACCGTTTGAGTGAAACAGTAGTTCGCAGCAACTTTTAATCGCATGCACATACCAATTGACTTTACCATTTCCATTGACAGGTTTGAATCCTCCTCCACCGTTTGGTTTCCCCCTAATGATAGGATAGCGCCTACCCCCATGGTTCCTTAAGCTGTCTCGAGATGAAGATGAAGACGACGATGATGATTGTGAGTCGCCACCAATCGATCCACCTGTAGCGGCGCTGCTGGCGTCACTATCTGAGGTCAACACTGGCTGGGGCAAATTTGAGGAAGAAGCGGAATCTGATGTTGACGAAGAAGAATCAGACGCTGAAGAACCAAGGCGAGAGCTCTGTGCTGGCTGTGATCTGAAGGGAAGCCTTGACCCACCAAACTGCCTGCTAGAGAGAAGAGGAGAGCGCACCCTCCCATTCGCCCCAACACCAGGACGACGAAGGGTTGGAGAGACTCCAGAGGAAGTGCCAGGCCTAGTTCTAGATGAAGTTACCCTTGAATCCACACTCTCATTGTCCTCTGTGTTGCTGTGTGGGTCAGTTGAAGTTATACTTGGATTCTTTTGGGTTTCAGAGGCTTCTGCAAGTTTATCATTTTTCCCGCTGATTTCTCTACCTCTCTCATCAAGATAATCCTTATCGCGATCGTTACTATTTTCATTTGCGATTCCTCTGTCGTTTGCCTCACTGGAGTCCCTGCGTCCACTTGAAGAATGACGGGAATCAGAATCTGTACTGGATACTGAAGAGGAAGATGATGAAGATGAGGTAGTTGGTTTTCTAGTATCACTAGATGCTGTATTTTGATTGGTCAAGGAAGGTTTGACTAAACTCCCTCCAACCCCATTCTTCAGTGAATCATGAGTGGAAGGAGTCCTAAGATCTTCACTGGTCTCCTGTATTAAGGACACTCCTGCAGCACCCGTGGCCCCTGAGACCCGAGTAGGTGTCCCCCTCAAAATTGGTCTGCCAGCCCCTACAGAGGATGACACCCTGGTCACGGGAGTCCTACCATCCTGTCTGGAGGATGACGTTCTTGTACCTGAACCGAATCTGCTTGGGTAACGACTAGCTAGCCAAGGATATCTCTCAGCAAATGAAGGGCTAATTCTGGTGCGAGAAACTCCAGGTTTTTCTCTTCCCTCTTCTTCCCTTACCTCTTCATCTGTGGGTTGTGTTCTCGAGCTTAAAGTAGGCTGCTCGACTTTGGTTACTTCTCTATCTGTGTTTTCCTCTCTGTATGATGTATCTCTGTCTGTTGATGGGTGTGAACTCTGTGATTTGTGTGGATCATGTGACGTTGCAGAGCTGTGAGATCCTCTCTGATATGAGCCTGATGTGTCTGCAGTGGAAGGCTGGTTCGCGCTGCTTCGTGAAGTGAATGGATTGGTGCCTATCAAAGTCGTCGAGCCATGAGACCTAGACTCGGATGTGGACTGTGATTTGTCAGGATTGTATGAATCTGAACTTCCCTGGCTGTTGTCTGGTATAGTGGACTGTGATGTTGATGAGCTACGTGTGTTTGATGTTGCTTGGTTGTAAGTTCTGCTTGGAGAATTTGACTGTGGGGTGACAGCAGGCTTGTAACCATTCAGCAATCGGGTCGAATTCCCTCTAAGCGAAATCCCAGGATGTCTTCGGCCGAAACCATATCTTGAACCAAAACTAGAACCGCTGCTGCGCCCTGCTGATACAGAACCTGTACTTACAGGTGTCGTGTCGGTCTGCTGTGAATTGTTTTCTTTTAAAACTGTCGTGGAGGGTTTTGCATTTGTTATGCTGGGCTTATCGTAGACATTTTTGCCCTCCGGATATGTGGAAGCTACGTAGTCCTTTCTACTGGCTGCCGACTCTTGAATATGTGAGGATGATGATGTAGAAGGGGATGATGAGGAGGATGAAGAGGAAGCAGATGAAGATGAATCCTTCGATGACGAGGAGGAAGTAGCCTTGGATCCTGGTTTTTGATGGACTCTGATCTTAATCGGCCTTCTATTTGGTGGATTAGGGCGAGGTTTAGTTGGGGAGGGTGTCAGAACTTTAAGGCTTGGGGTTTCAGTAGTGAGGGGTTTTTCATCATATCCCACTTCATCTTCAATTTCAGGGGAAATAGCTTCATTGTTGTCTGGTTCTTCTGTCGCTGGCAGAACTTCCATAGTAGTTGTCTCTTCTACTGGAGGTGGCGTTGTGGATATTATGTCTTCTTCTTCTTCCTCGTCATCTCTAGCTCTCCCCCTAGTTGAGCCTCTGTTCACTGTATTCCTAACTGAGCCCCTGACAGAGCTGAAGATGCTGTGATATGAGCGTGTCTGGGAAAGTGGACGTACACGCCTGTTGCTAGGTGCGGCAGGGCGTGGTGGTTGGGGGGGTGTTGTTGGTTCTTCTGTTGATTCCTCATGGTCGGTATCCTGTTTGGAGGGAGTGTGGCTAGTCCTGTGGCTGTCCTTGGTTTTTGATGAGGCAGCACTGCTGGCTGGCAGGAGGCAAAAATGACATTGAATTGAGGAAGTTCAAGCTCATGTGCATGAATATATTGTATACGGTCAAATTACGGTTAAATGCACTTACATCCCGGCATGGCCACACTGAAGGCCTTGCTCTGTGGTCCCATTCCTCTTCTGTTGGTGGCTCTAATCTTGAAAATGTAACGATCTCCGGGTGTGAGGCCGTCGACGGTGGCTGAGGTGGTGCCGCTACGATACGTCACAGTTTTCATTCCAAATGGTTTCATAGCCGGAGCGTAAGACATGATGTACTCTGTGGGAAGGAAGAGCATGAACTGATATGAAGATGTAGTTCAATCAGAATTCAAAAATGTCAACAGTACAAATTTTGACGGTACTAGTGCTCCCACTACAAGTTATTAGAATTTAATGTTATTTTAACACATGTAGCTAGCGTTGGTCTTTCCTTAATGGGCGTCATTAGTGGTGATAACAAACATACAGTAAAGAGCAGTTCTGTGACTTACTCTGAACTTTAATCAAACCGATTTTTAGGGCCTGTCTACACAAATATCGCACCAATCTAACCAATTAGTACACTGGGGAACAGTAGCATAGCAGGTGCTACCATGGCAGAAAAATACTGCTTACATTTCTAATTATTAGCGATTATAAAAGTCTAGCACAAAGTACAGTATATAGTATTTTATTCATTTGACGTCTCTGCCTGGCCTGACCTCGAATCCTCCCATTGGGTTCCTCTGGGGGATCCCACGTTGCTATGACAGCAGTTCCTTTTCCTCGTAGTGGCTTGACCTCAAAGTTCTCAGGTGGCCCAGATGGTGCTAGCAAGAGAGGAGAGCACAAATGAATGGAAAGGCAGGAAAGAAACTGCAGCCAGCATAAAGTAAGAAGGGTGAGGAAATTGCTGCTTAAAGCATATAAAAACAGTAGGGACATTTGTGCCAGGAGGCTTCAGCTGAGGAGTGCTGCCATACATTGTCAGGAAACGCCCCTTGAGATGATTCTGCAGATGGAGATCTGAACTGTGAGCCAGGCAGTAAATGCTGACATTCCAGTGAACCACAGCTCAGGAGCTGCTGTGACATTGTATAAAAGCTGCTATCATGGCGGAGCTGCAGCCAAAGTTAGAATCATATATCAAATGGGAGTAATAGGTTGTGAATGTGATGAGGTGTTGTATGAGGAAATAGGGAGAAAAGAGCTAGCAGACGGGGTTATGCAAGAGTAAATTCTTTTCTGCAGCAATAATTGCACTTTTCATATTCTGGGGGAAACGTTTTCTTCACATGCAACAACTACTAAATTATATTGTGTGAGAAACTCTCAGCATGCAGCAGTACCTGACTCAGGCGTCCTCTGAAACACCGAGACACTCCACTTGCCGTGATTCTCCGCCTGTGAGATTCTGACCGAGAACTCATACATGCCGTCAGCGGACAGGGTGTCGATCATCATTCTCCTCTGGGTGCTGTCCTTGTACTCCCAGCGTGCCGACTCACCCTTCTCCCTATACCTAACTGTGTACGACCTGAATTAAGAGTAAATGAACGGGGTTAATGTTATCTTTGAGTCACCCTCTTTCTTTCTCTTTCTGTCTTGCTAACAGGCACATGCATGAACATAAACTTGAACAGATCCCACCTGGACGCCCCGGGGGCAACTTTCCCCATCTCGACAGCGGGATCAACCCAGGAGATGAGGACTGACTGAGGAGACATGACTCTGACACTGATATCTCGCGCCTCATACTCAGGTGGCTCTGAACAACACACACACACACACACACACACAGACATAAAGATAACATTTATGGGTCAGCCTCTGGTTTTCTTTCAAATTTCTCTAACAATTTAGTGTCTCCCATGAATATTGATGACTATTTTATAAAGTTTAAAATGTAAAGAAGTACAGGTAATTGTGTCGAGGAGTGTAATGACTTCCATATAAATTTGCAGGTACCTGGGGTGGTTGTTTTGGTTGTGACTGCTCGGTTGGCAGGTGCGCTCTGGCCTTGGGCCTTCTGTGCCTGCAGTGACACCACATGAACGGACTCAGATGCTATGAATAGAAAGGGATACCAGGCACGGGCAAGGTTTACACTATGGACACTAAAGGTAGTATAAACACAATGTATCCACTTTCAATCTCTGTCCATTTAATCTAATTACTACAAGTATAAATGTGGGTCCTCTTACTTAGTTTGGGTGTGTGCCGGTTTCTTTGGTCAGACTGAGGCTTGGTGTGGATTTGGCGTCTCCTTTCCAGCAGAAGGGTCCCAGCCAAAGCTCTCTCAGGTTGCCTGGGACCCGAGGAGGACTGTGGTGCCCTCCTGTGTGTCCTGGTAGTGGACACACCTGACGGGTGAGCCGTTCTGTCCACCCGAGACGCCCGCGCTACAGAGGAGTGATTTCTGGCTGCAGTCTGTGAAGACCTGACTGAACCTGTTGGCGGATGACAAAAAATGGGCAAAGGTCAGAGGTGAGAGGTTATCTTAGGGGTCATCATCCGACCTCATAGTTCATTCATAATTAGTGCACTGTGCTGAGTCAGCCTTCAGGGCCCTGTTGAAGCTCTAACTTTCTGGAAAACAAAATAAAAACCCGTTCCACTCAGGACACATCCGTTCATTGATAAACAGATAATTACATGTCACGCTCATCCAGCAGTGACTGTAAGCACGGCCAATTATCACAAAAGGGAAATGCTGCGCAATTCCACAGTGTCTCGTGTCATCTGCTCCAACTTCTGTTGTTCTGCATCCTGCTTTAATCCAACACGAGTAGTCGCTCCATCTTGGGCAACGTCTCAGACATTGATTCAGACAACCAGACAATCCCCCTCATCTGGTTGATAACATTGCCAAAATAACAACTCCTCTGTTCCTCCCATTCTTTTGTCTCCTTTCTTTCCTCTCCTCCCGCTGTCCCTCCCTCATCCATTGTTCATAATCACTGTCAGATGAAAAGGATCGACCCTGTTTTCCATCAGGACAGCTGCATGCACAGCTGGGTGAGCATTGATAAGTCCGCTGAACTAAAAAGGTGAATATGATGAAATCCAAAGCAGTCGAAAGGTTGAAACAACACTGGGATGGAGAGTTTCCCGCTACAATAAACAGGTGGGGTGAGCCAACAATGCTTGTCCATCAGAGACCATCACATCCAAAACATGTGTTCTTAAATGTTTTATTCCTGATGGTGTGAAGATGATTTGATGAGGAATGTAACACAATAAAGAAGTGGTTTGCTTTGATTAAACTTGGATGGCTCTTTGAGTGTCTTCAGTATTTTTGTGCCAGCACAGCTGAGTGAACTTCTTCCCTTTAGATAAAGAGAACATTTAGTGTTTGTTTCTGAAGGTGACAACCCCCTTTCTGAACCCTGTCCCCTGATCTAACTTTTCCTGTTTCAACATATTTCCAATCACTGAATTGTAAAATAAAAACAAGAATTTACTGTATTACATAAGTGGTGTTTGTGGTTCGAGACACTTTTTTCTTGTTGGCAAATCCAAGTGTTTTTGTCTTTGTTCTTTCTAAGACTGTTTCCACTAAGTTTAACATAAGTTTAAAGGGAATTTGTAGAAACATTCAGTGATACTGCAGCTGAAAGTACACAGTACAAAAAAGTTATATTTGTCTAATTAAGTCGTCTTCTGTGAGGCATAATGGTTTAGACATATATTACCACAATTTGATTTTACGTCTGTTTTTCTGTTTGTATCGCTACATGCACAACCCAATAGAACCGAAATGTCAAAAATAAGTCTTTAAAGTGTTGTATATATAGATTTGAACTATGAGTTATAACAAATCAATAACTAGCCTCTAAGGTGACTCACGCGACTCCATTCAGTCTCGTCCCTGACCTGTCTTTTGGTACTAGTCATAACCTAAAACAGAAATAGCCCCATTTGGTTTTAATTAGCCCATTTCTTCTTTCCCTTTCTTCTTCCTGCCTTTCTCTCTCTGGAAAACTGTCACAGTGCATAGTTTGGCCCAGGTTACAATGCCACGGACCACTAAACCATTGACTCCACCATGCTCCTAATGCCAGATCCCTTCTGTCTTTTCCTGGAAGCTCAGTGGACCGAGGTGCTATGAGGCTGGCCCGGAGACAGGCAGACATACCACTGGCTACAGCAAAGAGACCCACCTCAGTGTGTTCCGGCTGAGATGATGAAGAATGTCGCTGTTGTGTGCTTTAAAAAAAACTATCTGAAGAAAGCAAGCCTTATAACCACTGTCTCTGATGCTTTCACCACCTCCACAAACAAGTCCAAACTTTGCAAACATTGAGTTGATAGGTTTGGGAGTCATAGCAGAGTGCATTGCTCACTTTGCCCGCAGTTTAATTTTTTACAAACAATTCTCAGTGACAGACTTGAATTGAATTGAATTTCGCCCCAACTGGTAAATGACGAATCCAAATGGCACAGAAACACCTCCAGTCAAAATATACAACAGTGACGCCAATGTCTTTGCCCTAATTCGTTCATTAGCTTACCGAGCAAAGCTGTGTGCAGTGACGTGGAAAACTTAAGTGGGTAAATTAGCGTTGGAAGTAAGGCAGCACTTGTCTGCTGGCAGCACATGTCCTGACTTTATCCATGGACTGTAAGGACAAAGCTAACGTGATGTCACCTGTTGGTTTGGAGAGTCGCATTACGAAGTCAGTAGATCGACACATGAACATCACCATGTTGGTTGTTTAGAGCCAGAAATGACCATATTTGGATATCACATTAGGAATGAGGAGGCGGGTCTGACCCTTGATCCCAAGGACACTATGTGTATGAGACTCGAGGTCAGTGCTGGTGCTGTCGATTACGGTGGCGGCAGTGGCTCAGTAGGTTGAGACGTGGGTTGGGAGCCGGTTCAAGTCCCATCGTGGTGGGTGGTGCCAGTACACCTCCTTGAGCAAGGCACTGAACCACCTCCAATTGCTCCAGGTGTGCTGAAAAATGGCGGTGCCCTCACCCTATGCCCTCTCCATGGATCCCCTATATGCATGTATCTGTGTGAATTGTTTAGGGGTCCCAAACAATTTATGCGTAACCTGTAACTTCATAAGTCGTCTTTAATTTCATTGTGTGTGTGTGTGTGTGTGTTTGTATACTGTGTTGCATATACAATGAGAAGAATAAAGATTTGTTTCTTCTCTTTCTTTTTTTCAAACTAACCACACCCCCAAATGTCTTTTTGAAGGCTAATATCTACTTAATTATGATTTTTTTTTTTTTCAGATGGACCATCAGGTCACTAATAAGAGGAGCTGACTTCAGCTAATGACATCAGAATGACTTGTGGAAAAAATCAACTGACTATTTCATGATTGAAAATGATGATTTTTGAATAGAAGTCAATCGGAGCCAATTTGTTCCTTTCTATATATAGTCTATGAGTACTAGCTATTGTTTGTTAACTATCTGGTTATTTGACACATTCAACAAAAATGAAACTCTCCAAGTCCAAGAGAATAGAAGTGGTATGTGGATGTCACCCATTAGCTACTACAGCTATTGATTAGTATGGGTAATATCATGTTTTCAGTTGGGAGTAAGTGAGCTGACATGGGCTTGTAACATTTGCTATGTCTTATTTTGGCCCTTTCTTTTTACTGGATTGTAATCGATCATTACTTTGCCAGATACCCGGTGGCTTTTTGGATCCATTCACAAAAGCGTAACTTCACAAATATGATTAGCTATGTCTCCAGAGCAGCTCTGCCTCAAACAAATAAAAGTGAAACTCCAGAGAGACATGGTGGTTGAGTGGTTAGCACTGTCGCTTCACAGCAAGAAGCTCCTGGGTTCAGTTGCTGGTCCTGATCCTTTCATTGGGGAATGTAAATGGGTTTTCTCCATGTTCCCTGCCACAGTGCAAAGACATGCCAATGAAAGTGGTTTGGAGGGACTGAAGTGTCCACAGAGACAGTATGAACACGTGTCTATTTATGTTAGCCCTGAGATAGACTAGTGAGTGTTTACATGACATATGTTCAAACACCTCAAGACGCTGCACAGAAAGGAAAATGTAATTTACTGGGAAAAAAACCCAAAAAACTTCTCATCCACTTATGCTGTTTAAAAAAATATATTCAAAAGAAAAAAAATAGTAATTTTACTGCAACTGGGATGCTAAAAAAAAAACAATAAAATAGAGAAATTGTCAAACTTGACATAAAATCTTGTATAATTTTTATTTTTTGTTTTTTAGATAAGTATATTTACATGTGTAAAAATAATGAAACTGATTTAAAAAAATACATTTGTTCAATATTTTAGTAGTAACATATCCGCTGATGAAATGACAAATTCTTGTAAAATAACACAGCCAATGCTCCACTTTTTTAGTCACTAATTACATCAAATATGTATAGAAACGTATATCTATATAATTTTCTTTAGGTTTGTTCTTTGTTAGTGTAAATAACCCTAAGTATATTTGTTTGTTCGCTAAAAAAAAAACCCCTTATATTATTTTGGTGCTTATTACCTTCTGTTTAAGCAGCTAAGGTTAACTTCCGGGTTTTTATTGTGATGCTTTTATTTTGGAGAGACTTCTTCCTGTTTTAACTTTTCAGCGCGGGTTACCATAACGACGAACCGGACAAGGAAAGAAAAAGAATCACAAAGCGAGGAGTTTTGTTTTTGGGCCTAGCGGCCCCCCTTTATGAAGTCACAAGCTCTTACGGTGTTTACGGAGTTTATAGTGTTTACGGTGCTTATGGTGTCTACTGTGTTTACAGTTTACTGCCATTAAATTCAAATACATCCGTAGGTGTCAGCCTTCATTCGCGGGGGGGGGGGGCAAGCTACAGTTAGCATTAAGCATTTTTACATGCTGCTTTTTTTATTGTAATTAGAATACTCAGAATATCTATCTGTCTGTCTGTCTGTCTGTCTGTCTGTCTGTCTATCGATCTATCTATCATTTCACATTAGACATTCAATGTTTCTTTGTAATTTTACTGTTGTATATCACGTATTTTAATAATATAATCTCTAAAATAAACAGAAGAAATTCAGTCAAATTAAACAGTATAATTTCTAAATATCACAAAATTAAGAAAAATGTCTATCATCTTATCTTGTGTCCAACCAACAGGTCAAAAACAGGTATTAAATTTACAATGAAACAAACTAACAAAAGAAAACTGCACTTCAGAGAATTTGATAACAGGAAATGTTTAGCTCATTAAATTACCAATAATCTACCTGTTTTTAATCTGTGTTGCCTGGATAAATAGAGGTTAAATAAATACATTTAAAAAATATATATTTATCATTAACCAACTGTCAAAATTGTTAGAGGTAAATTTCAATCACTCGACCACACCGATATTGTGGCTGTAAATATGATGATCAATTTGATAAACATGTATTTACACACTACATTTAAGTCATTTTTTTCTGTATAATTTGTCGATCATGTGAAAAGCAATTTATCTGTCTGCTTCCAACTTTCCATCATTTTACAGTCTACTGAAATCACTGACAGGCAGATATTTGGCGTCCACCGTTAAAGGCAACACACTCTAAACTACATGTTAAATTTGGATCGCCCGCAAGAAAAACATACCTGGCTAAAGAGATGGGAATCTATGAGTCAGAGAGCAGTCCCGTAGGGAGACAGCAAGTGAGGGAATGAAGAAAAAGGAGACGGTTGCCCCGAGACATAGTGCTGTAAATCATCATCACATTGGATCCGAGGCTTCCTTTCACATCCACGATGAAAACCACTTTTGGAGGATTACACCAGATCATTTCAAATACATGGCTGTTAACTGAGACACACCACACCCTTGTGATGTTGGTAATGATGGCTTGAGATCAGGTTTACCTGCTGATGAGTTGCTGACAGGTGCACCGCCCAACACAGCAAAGCCATCCAGGTTAACCCATTCAGGGTCTAAAAAAAACACAGGATATCTGGATGAATGATGTTGTCTTTGGCAGCTTGTAAGTAAGCAGGACATTTTACACATTTCTGTCAGTCTTATATCTGCATTTCTTTGGTTTTTTTATTGGCTTTGCCCCTTATCAGTAAGAAAACTGACTCTTTTCTTAATATCCTCTCTCCATTTATTCTCCATCCTACTCCTGGTGGCTCACAATAGGTCAGTTCTTCATCTCTGGTGCTCTGGCCAGACAGATTAATAATGTGGAGGCAAACAGTATGGTGTTATTTATGACGACTGATGGAGCTCTCATGCTGCTGAGGGAACAACACACACTCCACAAGGAATCTCTGGAAAGGCAACACTGGAGCTCGGCTCAGTTGCCAGAGATTTATGGCAAACTGCACCGGAGCTGCAGAGACCACAAGGGCGGCCACGACTCGCACGGGGCAGTGCACTCAAACACAAAAGACATCTATGGATGGTTGGGGTTTTTTTTAACACGCTGACACAGTACAAGACAATGCATGACTTCATCACTTGGCACCACCCTATCCTTCACCACAACCACTACCAGACACACATGCGCACACACAGCGAGCGAGACCACAACACAGAGGATCGGGTTATAGGAGCGGGGCTGGGTTTGGAAAGGGGCTGGCTGCAGACTTGGAGTCGCTCGTGAAGTATGGCTTTTAAGGTGGCAAGGACAGAGGAAAACGGAGTAATGACAAAAGCAGACGGGACTGTATCAACACTGCAAACTGCATGTGTGTAGAAACATAAGGACCTGACTTATGTTTTACAGGGCGGGATTAGGAAGAAGCTGTTAAGACCTAAAAATAATGTCCTAAAATAACCACTGTCTGCTGAGCTGGAATGATGGCTGCTGGTCACGCACACCACCACCACCACCACCCTGACGATCACACTTCCTGGCAAACTTACATGGCAGCGCATCCAATCATGAACTAATCCACTGATACAAATTAATCACATACACTTCACCTCCCTGTGTTTGTACTGTGTACACACATTTGCTCATCCCCTCTTCAGTCTTGGACCCAGTCTTGAGAAAGTGCAGAACTCTGAAATTTGAAAGCTCACACCATAGTTCAAGCCAAACCTTATTCTCTTGGTCAATTTATTTTCCTCAGGATTACTTTTATTTTTTCACAATGCTACCAGCACTAACTTTCACATTAGTTTCCACTTGGTTTGCTGGCATCACCTCACCCTGCTCCCACCCTCTGCTTTCTGTCGTTTCTTACCTACATCCTCCAGCAGGTGAGAGCGACTGTCCTTGCTCGCTTTGGTGAAGCGGTGAGACCTGGTGGGTTTGTTGGGGCTGATGACGAAGCGGTCCACAGGTCTTCCATCCAGGTGGATTGAAGGCTCCCAGGTGTCCCTCAAGCTCTTGTCCACAGGTGTTTGTTTGCCATTTTGTGGCCGTAGAGGTTTCTCTGCTGCAAAATAATAAATTATCAGAATCAATTTGTTGCAGCATTAAACTTACACTGAGGACTTGTATAAGCTCTGTAAGCTGTAACTAAGCTTTAATGCCACCAGAACAATTTTCTCTGTGTTTATTATATTTGGCACGTGAAGTAACTTTGGTCCTGATGAGGCATGAATGTCCGAATGAGGCCCTGAAAAATGCAGACCAATTTGATGGTTAAACAAATTATTGGTTGGATGCTAAAACCTCGGGACAATAATCAGTCTTAGTTTTCCCTCCTGGATAGATTCAGTAAAAACACAAAGACAAAAACAATCACCACCACTCTGTTTTGAAATGCCTCAAAGCTCTAATATTAAGTTGTGAATTCAGCCCCAGAGAAAACTGAATACATGGGAAATGATAAACACCAGGAAAAGTCCTTGATCCATGTTTTTCTCTCTGGTAAACAGCACATCAAAGCATTGATATACTTCAGTATTTGTCTCTGTTCAAATATCAGGAGACTATTGGCACAATGCATGACTTCATCACTTGCTCTGTTATATACACAGCTGCACTAATTGATTTTTTGGCCACTTGGGGGCAGCACAACGCTTGTTTACCTGGCAGCACGTTATGAAACACTTTCCCATTTCCACTTCCAGCACACATGCTGGTGTTTGGAATAATGTTTTGTTTTTGTCCACCTGTCTACGTCCAATATTCGAGGTCTGGTCTGGACTCGGTCGAGGAAACTCTAGCTCGAAATGTTCCACTTTGTTCACCAGCTAATTGTGAGTTTATCTGTCTGCTGTTTGAGTCCAGGGCAGGTGCCATACATCGGGTCTTTAGAGGGAAATCAGCTGCCTGTTGCTGCTGCTGGAAAGAGTAAACTAACACAAGAGCTTGAAAATTCAAACTGAATTGAGAGGATATGCAGTACTTTTTAAAAAAAAAGTAGCCAAAGGTTTATTAGCATTCTGGTCATTTATTGCAGTCAGGATTGTCAGCAGCTGGTTCTCCTGACAGCTTGTGCTCCACTGAGGTTTACAGCAGCACTTTTGTTTTAGCATTGTCACAAAATCATTGTGTGCAGGTGTGCTCCCAGCTGGATGTGCACATTCACTTTTTTTTTTTACATCCAGAAATAATTGCCACTTCGGGCTCCTGAGCTCTTATATACAGATGGTCACAGCTCTCCTGAGGCCTTCACTGTTGTCTCAGCTTAACCAGAAGTTTTACTATGTGCTGAAAGATTGTCTCATTATTGTTCCTGCTGACTATAGATATCAGCACTTGAGCAGCAAGTCCTGAGCTATAAACTCATGTCGCATTGTGCATGGCTGGAGTGTTTTCCCGGTTAAACAACAACACACAGCCTCCTCATTATTTCCTCATTAATGCAGGCTTACAGTGCTCTTAGTTTTATCAGCTGTCTGTGGCAGACTCCACTGACACAAGTCTGGACACACTTCAATCACTGGCACCCTGTTTCCATTAAGGCCGTGTATTACGTAGGAAGGGGATCTGCTCCTCTGTTCAGACATCACTCTGTGATTTGGCCTCTTCGGAAAATTATGATCCACGGAGCAAAGCAGATATTTTTGATTAAATCAAGACTCCTTCAAGCACAGCAGATGCATGATCGCCATCCAAGAATAAACAGTTTGGGAAGCAGTTAAGCAACTGAGTGGTTGTAACATCATAATCTTACAGAGAAAAGCTTGGTTTCAGGGCGTTGCCATGGGAGACCGGAGCAACAATATAACATTTTCTATGCCGTGTTTGTGAATGTGAAATGGAAAGACAGACAGATAGAGTATGATTGTGTTAGACAGTGGAAAGTATTAAGTATGTGAAGAATGGGGGCAAGGCCTGAGGGTCATTATGTCACTGCTTCTTTTTTTTATATCTACATATATTTGAGAGTATGCGTTAGAGGGATTACAGGATGTGCGGCACACATGCACACTCAAAGATTCACAAAAAGATAGACAGACACACTCGTGTATGTGCATGTGTAGTTTGGCACAGGAGGCGTATGCAGGTAAGCCCTGAGGTCAAAGGACGTCTGTAAAACTCATCGAGAAAATACTTGTCCTCATGCATCTGCAATGCGCTCCACTTTTTACATGAGCAGCCTTCATCTCGCCTCAGAATCACACACACTGACCCTTCATTCACCTCTAATCAGTTTGCATTTAATTCCTAATGACTGTCTTTTTCCATAAATTCCCATCAATAATCAGGATCACCAGTGAATGTGGGTGCAAGTTCTGACAAGTATCCATTAAAGAGACGTGGCTAAACTCCTACAGTTACAGGTGTTCAATAGGGGTTGGACTTTAATGCATTATTTACGATTAATTAATTACAAAAAAATTAATTGCAGTTTGTGTTTCAAACAACGCAGAACGTTTGACAGACAATTTCCCGGTGCACGATTATTGCTATGCACACGATGGAGGAATCAGATGAAAGCGTAATTTAAGTCTGTCACATGACCATTTATATTTCTGGTTGTTTTACCAGAAGAAGAAATAAGTAGAAATTGCCCTTTATTTTGAATTGTTTTTTGTTTTTTTACCATTCAAAGCCAACACTGTTCTGACTAAAATATTCAAAGTACTTGCAATGGCACTTTCACTGTACGTCAAATTTATTTTTCATACTGTTTTGAATTGAAATGCAATTAAATTCATTTTTCCAGACATTTAAAGAGCTTGTTTACAATTTTCATGTCTGTGTCTATTATTTGAGGTAGTCATGCACTAAAATCCATTTAAATGACAAAATGTTGCATTTTGGGGCAAATATTGTTATGTGATTAAAATGCGATTAATCGAGATTAATTGACTACAAAGCCTCTGATTAGTAATATATATTTTTTTAATCGAGTCCCGCCCTTAGTGTTTAAATTGTAAAGTAAGAGTAACGTTTACTCTTGACGCAGCAACAAAATGCACTCGCTGAGCTGCAGGAGCCAGATGCAAGTTGATCATCTTGGACTAAAGATAGTTAACTATTAAAATCAAGCAATGATACCTGAACTTCCCCTTGATTGGTCAGATTGAGCTCTACTCTTAGATTTGGGATCTGAGTCTTGTTTCATTCAGTTCAAATAGTTCTGGAGCAACAGTTCACCCACATTTCCAAAACACATATCTTCTTACTTACCACTAGTCAGACTTTTAGATAGTTTTGGTTTTATTTGCCCAAGTTTTGAAATAATGTGTCTCTGAGGTTTCTGACCCCATTTAAGTATTTTTTTTTTATTTTATAAACAGAAAATTTACATTTAAAAAAAAAAGCAACAACACCCAGAGACAATGTCCCAGTTTCTGCTGACAATCAGCAGAACAAGCTGTCAGCATTTTTCACTTAAAATACTTTGTGTTTACACTGTGCTCTGTGTTTTATCAGATCTAAATGGGATTCTGAAAATGTGCTGTTTCGTGTCATTGTTAAATACAAGTCGGGACCAAAAACAAAATTCCATTTGTTGTATTGGGGTGGAGGCAAGAACACAAACATCTTAAAACTGAGGGGAAAAATCACTGGCATCACCAGCCAGGAGATGTTTACACTTAAAGCACCACTTGTGTTGTTTAGACAGCCGATTTCTTCATCTAAATCTCTGAAATACTTCCATAAAGTCACAATATTACTTTAAAAATGTGAGCTTGACCTGCCTCCGTTGAAGGTTAATGTCAAATCGCCAGGGGCTACAAAATTCCTTGTAGCACCTCTGACAGTCAGTAAAATATCTCCAGTAATCAACTAAACTGTCAGCTGCCTGTTTACCATGTGACTGAGAACACACTTCATTTAAAGCAACAATCTAATGTGAGTAACTGCTTAGCTTTGGATGCTCACATGCAAACATATAAGACATTTATGATAAATGACATCAACAGCTGGCCAGTGCAATTATACTGTAAAAACATATTTTGTAATTCAGCGTTGGTGGTCGTATGTTCAAAAGACTTTCCCCAAATGATTCTAATACTCTGATGAAGACTGACACCTTACAGTGTTAGTTTACGCTGTATGTTTCTGCAGCACACTCAACATGCTGACATTTACTGTGCTGCTGTGACAGGTGCGTTCATATCCCAGGTGGTACATGTTTGAACAACTGGAGCGGCGCCCAGAGATGACATCATGACACAAGGCATGCTGACGCCGGCAGGTTTGACAGGCAGCCAAGTTGCAGGTAGTGGGTGGGGGCGATGGGTCAAAATATGTCATGTGATCAAGAATGCATAATGTTGTGGAAAATATTAGGAATATGAGACGCATGTTGTTGCCCCGGTGCTTTCTATGAAATCTTCCATGTGTTTCTCCTGCAGAGTCCCAACATGCTAGCAGGGAGATTAATTTCCACTAGCCTGCAAGGACATGATTCCCACTTTCCCCTGTCCCGCTTACTCGCCACACACTTTCCAGGAGTTGATAGACTGCGGCTGCATGGGAGAAATTATTTATTATCCAAATACACTATGTTTCTATTCTCTCTATTTGCACTGCTCCCGCCTGGGTGTCCGGATATTCCCGAGAGCCCAGTTTTTATCCGCTGTTGGGAAGAATTTCAGAGTGACAAGCTGATGACATGCGAGTGGAGAAAGTTAATGAGTAACACTCTGCTCTCCCTCAACAACTACTGTCAGAAAGCCCGAGAGGAAGGCGTTTAACTCCAGGCTGCTCCGCTGCGCTGCTCAGTGGCCCGCAGCGGTGAACTGTGGTTGTGCTAAGTAGCTCCCAGGTGTGAATGTATGGACGTGAATGAATGTGAAGCAGCACGGTGTTGCAGGATGGCTTCCTAAAACGATGGGAAAGAAAAGGAGCACAACAAATAGCAGCTGCATAACAGTGAAAGCAGTGATCTCATGCGCTAAGTGCTTTCAGAGAAGGAGGCATATAGAAACTTACAGATCAACTGACACAATGAGTAGGCTGAATAAATTCAAGGAGGCAGAGAGAAAAGAAAAAAAAGGGGGGAAAGTCTGGCTGTGCTGTTTAAACCCAGCCAAAGGTATTAGCTTCCTCCTCTCCAATACTCCTCGGGCTTTATGGCACTTTTGATATTTTGGATGTTTTCCCCCGTCTGGAGGATGTGCTGCTCTTTCCTCGAAATCTTATTTTACAAACACCATTTAAGCAACTTCAAAAACATGTGCGCTGATGTGGTTTGCAGTCTCTGTGCTGCCTGCACATCTGACAAATCACTAAGCTGACATGGAGCATTTCCCGGTGAAATCCTGTCCCATCACCAATGAGTTAAAAGCATTTGGCTTCATTTTTCGCTAACAGGCATATTTCACTGACTACTGACTAACAACTGATGGATGATGTGAAGGGTGACAGACAGAAAACTTGAGCCCCTTTCACTTCCACTCACCCATCAAACTGAATTTCAGAGGCAGGTCATTTATCACCACCTTCTGCCAGATTAGTCACAAATTTGGCATGAAACCACTCAGAAGACACTCTCCCCCTCTTTTTACACAGTATTTCATGACGGAGCCTGAAGTTTGTCATCATCTTTTAACTATTGTATAACAGTTACTTCAAGATGTGTCCACCGTATGAGGTAAGGACTTGGTCCATAACTGCTTAATCCTGCATCATACTTTCCCCTCATAAACTAACAACGATGAAAACTGTCAAAGTCCAGATTTCCTATCATTGCTCTCACCTAAACTACACCTGTAGCATCTGCCAATAAATCAGACTGCAGACTCTAAATGAAATATTCAAACGCATTTTAAATAGCTGCAGTTAATCTATTTTGCATTCTTGCATCAACATTTTTTAAAGCAGATCACAGATGGATGTGCACATGGTGAAAACACATTATAGCGAACTTATTTCTTCTGAATTCCTCACAAATGCAACAATACAGATGTTAAAATCACAAGCCACAAGTTATATCTGATCTTCACAACACTATGAAGAGAAGGCAACAGTGACTTAATATTCACAGAAAACTGCTGTAAATAAAAAAAACCTGATTAACCCATTAACGCAAAAAAAACTTGTATCTGCTTATAAAAAACAAGTAAATAAATCTTTTACCTGTCCATCCGCATTCCGGTGCGCAAAACGTAACGAATAGCGCCAAAAGCGTCCTGCTTGCGGCTAAAGCCATTGTGAATGTGGCGCACTGGTGCTGCGGAGCGACGCATCAGCTGGATGCAGAGGGGCTGGGACACACCAGCCCTCCCTCCCTCCCTCCCTGTCTGCCGATGGGAATGCTGCTTTTCATCGT
>OOFC01049001.1:0-16415 GCA_900323345.1 Pseudochromis fuscus
ATAGGGGCTGATTATCTTGTTTAGGTAACATAGTGACTGATATTATCTTGTTTAGGTAACATAGGGACTGATTATCTTGTTTAGGTAACATAGTGACTGATTATCTTGTTTAGGTAACATAGTGACTGATATTATCTTGTTTAGGTAGCATAGGGGCTGATTATCTTGTTTAGGTAACATAGTGACTGATATTATCTTGTTTAGGTAGCATAGCGACTGATATTATCTTGTTTAGGTAACATAATGACTGATATTATCTTGTTTAGGCTAATGAAGCAGCTGACGTTATCTTGTTTAGGTAACATAGGGGCTGATTATCTTGTTTAGGTAACATAGTGACTGATATTATCTTGTTTAGGTAACATAGGGGCTGATTATCTTGTTTAGGTAACATAGTGACTGATATTATCTTGTTTAGGTAACATAGTGACTGATATTATCTTGTTTAGGTAGCATAGGGGCTGATTATCTTGTTTAGGTAACATAGTGACTGATATTATCTTGTTTAGGTAGCATAGCGGCTGATATTATCTTGTTTAGGTAACATAGTGACTGATATTATCTTGTTTAGGTAGCATAGCGGCTGATATTATCTTGTTTAGGTAACATAATGCCTGATATTATCTTGTTTAGGTAGCATAGCGACTGATATTATCTTGTTTAGGTAGCATAGCGACTGATATTATCTTGTTTAGGTAACATAGCGACTGATATTATCTTGTTTAGGTAGCATAGTGGCTGATATTATCTTGCTTGGGTCACATAGTGACTGATATCATCTTGTTTAGGTAACAGCAGCTGACGTTATGTTGTTTAGGCAACATAGCGACTGATGTCATCTCGTTTAGGCAACATAGCGACTGATGTCATCTCGTTTAGGTAACATAGCAACTGATGTTGTCTTGTTTAGGTAACATAGCAACTGATATTATCTTGTTTAGGCTAACATAGTGACTCACATTCTTTGATATCAGACAAAAAAGTGTTATATTATATATTATATTATATTATTATATTGTTACTATATTATGGGATTAAAAATGATGCTTTACTACTGAAAGGAGCTGAATGCCTGTATAAAAGGATCTGGTTTTGAACCATACAGTACTTTGGAGGAGCTGGATTTACTGTCAAAGCTCTGTGTGAAGTCTTGTTCTTTTGTCACCATCTGAGTATCTTTAGCAGAAAAACAAAACAGAAATGTAATTTTTTAGAAAAGGTGTTTCATTTTCGAGATAACTTCGACATCCGTTTCCAAACAGAGAAAATTATCCAGAGAAACAAAGCGACGGGAACGAGCTGCTTCTTCCATATTTACTCATCACTGTGTAATCACAGGATTCCAGTTTCCACTGTTCACTCACACAGAACTGTCGTGTTTGTCTAAACTGGTTCCTGAGCCCGACAACACAATGAAACTGTTGATTACATTCATCTTCTGTTTTACATCTTCCAGTTAATTCTCCTCCTTTTATTCTCCTCTGAGCTGCTCTGTCACTTCCCAGTTTGTAATTACTTTGTTTAATTTGTAGCTGGTGTTTTTAGTCTCTCACAATCAGTTTCATTTTCTTCTCTGCACATCAGAAGAAGAACAGTTTTCTACATCATTACTGGTGTTTTGTTTGTTTCTAATGGAAAAGTTATCAGGCTGATGAGGAGGATTTTAACCCTTAAATGGACAAGCATACATAGATATTTAAACAATTTCAATAGTTGCTATTTTCTAAGGTATCTGGGCTAAAATGACATAATTTAATGATTGTTTTAATGCATCTTTATTTCCCAGTTTACACACTCTCATGGGATACAGATTTATCCATTTAAGGAAAGTCAATTTAAGATTTTCTCCTTTTTAGTAGATGATGTGCAAACCTTCAGGAGATTTTTTTAAACATAAAATTTGCTAATTTCTTTTATGTTGTGTGTACTGAATAATAAGAAAGTCACAAAAAGTTCATCACAAACTAATCAAAAGTTCACAGATGTATTTGTGGGAGATTATATCAAGGTTGTTTGGTCTTCAGTAAGAATATACAACATCATCCTTTAGAAACATTATTTTCTCAAACAGAATTAATATATTAGACATGAGTAGATAGCATTGTGTTCAACATGGTCAGGGTCTTTGTTCACGGCCAGTTTGGGTATTGATACAAATTGTGGGTATATTTTCTAAGATTTTTTTAAATGTTCTCATTAAATCACATCAACTGAGTCAAATGACCATATCCCTCAAGATGTAGAAACCATTTGAGGGTTAAACTCTCTCTCTCTCTCTCTCTTTGCAGTCATTTATGACGGCTGTCCGAAGACCATCACCCAGGGGATCTGGTGGCCTCGGACCAAGTTCAACCTTCCGGCCGCGGTGCCCTGCCCCAAAGGCTCCGTCGGTCCGTGCACACGTTCACACACCGTCATGTGTAGCTCATGTGAGCCTGAGGACGTTTGTCTAACTTCCTGCTTCTGCTCCACACAGGTGCAGCCATCAGACACTGTGACGTGGACAGAGGATGGCTGGAGCCCGACCTGTACAACTGCACCTCACCTCCGTTTGTGGAGCTCAACGCTGCGGTGTGTAGACCGACACTGACGATAACACACTTCAACACTGCTCTCTGCGGGTCTCACAACGTGTACTTCAGCTGCATGAGAGTTGAATCCTGGATAAATTTGTATTAAAGGGACTAGAAGGGAATCAAGAAACCGAACCAGGGTAGACTTAAAGTGGTTGACACTCCCCTGAAGCGAACCCTGATCCTGGGTTCCCATGCTTCTTTGAAAGCCAGGACAATTTCCAGTCCTGGAAAACTCCTGGAAACTGTGGAAAACAAGTTCAGAAAACCACTGAGTTGTCCTGGAAAATATTTTAAACATCGTCTTATGCTGAGTGCAAACTGTGAGCTCTCTCCATGATGTACTGCACTCACATGATGACCACCACTTCTGGTAACAACAGAGATTGGAAATATTTCAGATTTTACCTGATGTGGAAGCTCCTCTCCTTCTTGGTTTCATCCTGGTCCAGAGTCAGAGTCGTGTCATAAAGCTTTGGACGATGATGATGAGCTCGTCCTCGCTTGGTTTTTGCGATCCCATGTGATATGAATTGTTTGCTTGAGTTAAAACCTTTTTAACTCACGTGGACACATACTTGTGTCTCCTTTGCGTTCACTCATTATGTAATCACAAGAAATTTGCTTCACGTTACAGATTTGCAAGAAATAACTTGAATATTTTGGGAGGTTAAAGTTGTAAATTTACCTGAAAAACACTTAAATATTAAAGTCACCAGTTTGCAATGAATAAAGTCAAAGTAATCAGTCGTATGTCACAGAAAATATCCTGGAAAATACTTTATTGAAAATCACTTGAGCCCTGAGTCTCTTTTAAACCCTCCATCTGTTTGGTTGTCGAGCTCCAAACTGTTTGAAATCTACCTCCTACCATGCAACGTTACGACGTTTCATGTTTGCAGCAGTGGGTGTTATTTTGTTATTCTGCAACAGAAATCCTCTCTCAGAGGTGACACTTTAAACCTGGATCCTACCTGGAAAACTGATGTAGACTGATGTTTCAGTTTGAATACTTCTACCACACTTTTGACTTTATCATGCACGTCTGAAATCCTCCCTCGTGTGAATATTTTTGTTATGACTTCAATCCAGCTGAAGACGGGACTGACGTCTGTGTATGTTTCACAGCTCGATTCTCTGGAGCGTAACGAGACGGAGCTGAACACCATCGTGGAGAAGAAACTCGCCCACCAGCTCCGCGACGTGACCGAGGCCACTGCCCGTCTCTATGGCAACGACCTGCAGATCGCCGAGCGGCTGTTGTCCCGCCTCCTCACATTCGAGACCCAGCAGAGCGGCTTCGGACTCACAGCCACCCAGGACGCTCACTTCAACGAGGTAAAAGGAACTTTAATCTCACGTGTTGATTTCTTAACAAAGTGAGTTTGACTTTAAAAGGAGGTGGAGAGTCGATGAGGTGGTGGAACAAATGAAGACATATTAACAAGGGCTGTAGGTTGTGTATTATGAAAATTACACATTAAAAAGAGTCTTCAGGGCTCCGACACTTCCTGGAAAACCTGGAATTTATTCGACCTTTTTTCCAGTTGTGAAAAATTCTTGGAAATTGAGAGAAAGAAGTAAAATGTCCTAAACACCCTTAATTGCCCTGAAAAATAATTTTTAAAAACTCACCTGTGTCACATGATTTAATGAGGTCATAATGGCTGACGGCTGATATTGTCTTGTTTAGGCTAAAGTTGTCTCATTTATGATAATGTAGCAGCTGACGTTTTCTTGTTTAAGCTAAAGTTACCTTGTTTAGGCTAACATAATAACTGAAGTTATCTTGTTTCCACGTAGTGAAAATTTTTAGTAAAGCTAATTGCTTATGTTGTTTTGTTTAAGATAGAGTTATCTTGTTCAAGCTAATGTGGTTTATTTAAGGTCGTCTTGTTTAAGTCAAATTATCTTGTTTAGGCTTAAGTTACCCTGTTTAGGCTAACATAACATCTGATGTTGTCTTGTTGAAGGTAAAATTATCTTGTTTTGGCTAACAATATCTAATGTAGCAGCATTTTATTGTTTAAGCTAATTGCTGATGTTGTTTTGTTGAACTGTCTGAGCTAATTGTCGGCGATACAGAGTGACTAGCATAAGCCAACTTACTGTAATTCCTCGGCCATGATTCCAGCTGGTTCTGAAAGCTGACAAGTGGAGCATTTTGTATATATTACATACATTACGGTAGTGTATGGAAGCTCCGCTTGTGGGCTTTCAGAACCAGCTGGAATCACGTCGTTGGCACAAATGGCTGAGGAAATACAGTGATTTGATTGACACGTCACTTTCTGTCAGCGGCTAAACGTTAAGGGTAAAATGGTTAAGCTAGAGTTATCTTGTTTAAGCTAACGTGGCAGCTGAGTTATCTTGTTTACCCATAAACATAACATTAAATATTCCCATAATAAAGTGTCACATTTTTGTGTGACATACTCTGTGCTGAAAAATGTAACATTTTTTAAAACAAACTCGTTTCAAAAGTTTTTTTTAGAGTCTGCATTACTACAGACGCTGCACCGATCCACCTGTTGATCTCCATCCTTCCCTCACTCATGAACCAGACCCCAAGTACTTGAACTCCTGCACTTGGGGCAGGATCTTCTCCCCGGTGTGGAGAGGGCACTCCACCTTTTCCAGCTGAGAACCATGGCCTCGGATTTGGAGGTGCTGATTCTCAACTCAGCCGCTTCACATTCGGCTGCAAAACGATTCAGTGAGAGCTGAAGGTCATGGCCAACGTGACGGCGCCAATTACCAACGTCTCACATTTAATACATAGATAGTCGCAATAGGTAAATTTAAATGTTAACGAAATGTAAACTTTAGATAAGTTGTTGGAAGGACGTGTTAGCAGGAGGTATGAAAATCAATCATCTTTTTGAATGTGTGAAAAAACTTGTGTGCCCGTTCGGTTTATTGGCAGATTTTATAGGAACTAGATCAAAACACATGTAGCTCAACCAGCTGATCACCATGATGGACTCCAGTAAATACAGTTTGATATTTGAACCATGACCATGTTGGTTTTTTGGTGATAGAAGTGACAGTCACTGTCCAATGTGTATGAGACTGGAGTTTGCCAGTGAATGAGCCTCCAAACCACTGGAGACCAGAGCTGTCAGTCAAACTAACCCCGGATCTATCTCCTCCTCAGCCTAATATCTGCTTAATGTTGAAGTGATTTTCAGATGGACCAGATCACTGAGAAGAAGAGTTGACTTTAGTTAATGACATCAGAATGACTTGTGGAAAAATAATTATTGACTGAGTACTTCAGGATTGAAAATGAGGATTTTTGGATTGAAGTCAACAGGAGCCATCATGTCCGTCGTATACAATCATATTATTGACCTCTAGACTTAATGTCACTTCCTAAATCCCCTCCAGTCTGGTGTTATCTTCCCACAAACCTTTAGCATCTCCCTCTGTCTCTCTTACTTCTTCAACCCTCTCCTCACTTCTCATCTCTAACTTTTAACTTGACATTTTCTTCCACTGGGATTTTAATTCCACCTCCTCGACCGTTCACCCATTTCTCCTTAAATATTGTCACAGTCTTATCACTGAAGAGCCTCAGTCTCTGACAGGGTTTCTGAATCGAAGTCACTTGGAGCCAAAGTTTTTCTAGTGGCCATCGGTGGTATTGCAATTTTTGCAACTTCCACATTGGATTCACGTTTGAAACCCAGTGGCTACGTCCATCACAAATGTCAGATGTGTATTTATGACATAGACTATGTATAGAAATGCAAGCAGCTCTGGTCTCCAATGAGAGCAACCCTGAAGCCCAGTCTCATACACACTGGACAGTGACCTCGTGTTCAAGGGTTAGACCCGCCTCCTCACTCTTCCCGTCTTATCCAAATATGGTCACTTCTGGCTCCAAAACATGGCCACATTCAAAAACCAAACTCTTGGCTTCAAAATGCAAATCCACAAACCAGCGGGTGACATCACACTTGCTTCATGCACTCCATACACAGTCTGTGGTTTCTGATAAAAGATACTGGGAGGAGCTCAGAGCAGAGTCGCTGCTTCTCTGCATTAAGAGGAGTGAGTTGTGGTGGACCAGGATGATGCCTCCTGTTGAAGGTTTACTGGGCAGAGACTCACTGGTCAGAGGGCCAGGAGTCACTGGAGGGATTATATGTCCCTGTTGGCCTGGGAGCAGCTGGGGATCCACTGGGGATGAGCTGGAATAGGTTGTGGGGGACAGGGATGTCTGGGCCTCCCTGCTCACCATCCTGACTCTGATAGATTAGTTGGTACAGGATGGACAGATACAAAGTCCTCCTTCAGAAGTTACTATTTTCTGTTTATCAGTGTCATAGAATATCTGCCACTGAGAATCATGAAGTATCTCAGCCTGAAGAAAGACAACACACTGCTATGAATACATATCTGTCTGAACATGAACCTCTGCTCTCGGTTTGGTTTCCACTTCTGAGAAAATTGTGAGCTCGGCGATACCACTGAGATTGGAAATAAGCCACGAGACAGAGGATCTTAAGCCCCACGCCGGGGCGGCAGGCTGTACACCACGAGCAGCTCGTATAGACTTTGTTTATCTCCAGAAAACAACTGACAGAAGGAGAGAGAGCTGTTGTTAAAGAGGCAGCAGATGAGTCGCATGGACGACAGGTTGAAATCTAACTCCGGCAGACAGATCATATTCTCTCCTCAAACAACAGCGAGTCGATGTATCCAAAGTGTTGGGAACAAATTATTTGTCACATGTGATTTTCAAAAAAATGTATTCACTTCTTTTGTATTCTCACCATTTATGAAGCAGGTATCTCACTACAAGACAGATGTGTTAGGAAACGTCTAAAGTTCTCCACCTCATTTTAAAATGTGGCACATTTTTACCATCAGTAATGAGACACAGTAATGAGTGCCATCGTTACAGCAGCATCCAGTACGATGGGATCGCACTGTGAACATATTTTCATCTTCCTCACGATGTTAAAAAACTCCACTTTCCTTCCCTGCCTCCCTTTTGTTTCTCCTGCAGCCACGGGGGCTCTGTTACCGCCGCTGGGTTACCATAGTAACAGCATTACCTGTTCGCCCCAGCCCTAATAGCTGCTGTTTTGAAGTGAGGTGTCAAGTATTATCAGATATGTTACAGATTTTCTATTGTTGAGGAAGAAAAATGAAGGTGTCTGGAGTCATGCAGGGGATGGACCGGAGCCTCCTCGTTAACTCGAAGTGACACGTGGGCGTTGCAACAGTTTCCAGGGCGGGAGGTTGAGGTTACAAGTCAGCAAATTAAAAAAAAAAAGCAGCGACACACAGCCGCTCAGCAAACGTGCTCTTTTTGATTTACCGTCAGGTTAAATGAAATGTCAGCCGGGAAGAGGTTTTTATTACTTCACTCACAACAGGACATCATTAATGCTGCTGCTGAGTTGCCATAGCAACTGTCTGTGTCAGACAAACAAGAAAAAAGATGATGTATTGATCACATGAAGCCACAAGGCATTTCCCAACAAAAATCTTTAGGTTGATTTAAGATTAGTTTTCATAAAAGACGATGAAATCCTTCTGCAGAGTCTCGATGCAACAAGTGTGTGTTAAAAAGGAAAAATGTGTTTTTTATTGAAGTGTATTGACTTTTCTTAGCCACAGAATTCACAGCACAGATGTAACACAATGACTACGCCTTATGCTACCAACGGGTTGTTGCTGTTTATGTGAGTAACACAGTGACTGTGGGTTAACAAGGTTCCCACTGATTTCAAAAAACAATTCAATATAAACCTGTTGTGGAAAAATGTTTTAATATAGAATTCAGAGCAGAAATGTGACACTTCACTATAGCATTTCTTAGGTTACGTTAACTTAAACAAAGTTACTAAAATGAGATAACCTTAGCAGGTACATTAGCCAAAATAAGATTACTGTAAACAAGAAACCTTCAGCTGCTATGTTAGCCTAAACAAGATAACTTCAGCTTAAATAGGAAAAGTTTAGCTTCTACTTTAGCCTAAACAAGATAACTTTAGCTGCTGTGTTAGCCAAAATAGGACAACTTTACCTTAAAACTTTAGCTTCTACTTTGGCTTAAACAAGATAACTTTAGCTTTAATAAGAAAACTGCTGTGTTAGCTTAAAGAAGATAACGGCAGTTGCTACATTAGCCTAAAGAAGATAATGTTAGCTGCCTTAAATAAGAGGATGTCAGTTACTACATTAGTCTAAACAAGATAACTTTAGCTTACATAAAAACACATTAGCTGCTACTTTAGCCTAAACAAGATATCTTCAGCTTGACTTTGGCTGCCATGTTATCTTAAACAAGAGTATGTCAGTTGCTAGGTTAAAAAAGATATTATAATTTATTCCTCGCAAATTGGTAACTTTAATGTAAGAGAACATGTAAGTTTTTTCTTCATAAATTTTCACCTTTAAACAAAAATACATTACGTCGTACTTTGGTAAATTTGCAACTTCAATCTCAGAGAGTTTCTCACCAGCTTTTGACTTTAATCTCTGAGAATATTCAGAGTGTTTTCCTGGTAAATTCTCGTTATTTTCTCGTAAGTTTGCGACTCGAAAAATATCTGTATAAATATATCTTGCGATATCTGTAATGCCACAAGAAAAAAAAATCCCACAGTATCATACGTAGTAACATGTAAAGATCTCACATTTCACACTCAGCAAATGAAGACAGTTTCTCAATGATTCACCAAGATAAACCCAGGACCAGAAAATAGGTCTAAAAAGATTCCAGGTTTTCCAAGACGTGGGAGACTTGATGAGGAAATAAAACAACCACACATAATAATCTTTTGCTCAGACTGTGTGATTACAGCTCACTGCGTTCACAGCTCGGTTCATTTAAGTTGTATGGGGGGGTGGCCGCCGCCACTGCTCCAGCTGCCATCAGGTGGCTGAAATTCTCGCTGTTAGCATGAATTGTTAACTGCTTTTCCTCCGTCTGCTGTGCAGGTATCAGTAAAAAACTGCTGCTTTTTAAGGAATTTTATTACCCACCATGGTTCCTAATTAATATGAATGAATTGCTCCCTCTGGCTGCATAAAGGAGCTTCAACTAACTCATCAGCTGAATATTAAAGGAGTGAAAATGTCAGGTGCTGTGGAATCACCACTCATGACCGTGAAAGTGCCCGACTCCTGACAGACACACCACATTATGTTACTTCTACTCCTGTAATATTACTGTCATTACTTTTTACAGCGAGTGGTCAGGGCTGTGCTGTGTAGTGGAACAGGTAGTGACACATCAGCAGCAACTTTCTCATAAACGAAGAAAAAAATGCTCTGAACATCCAGATTGTGTCTGTTATTCAAGTGAAGCTGAACGAACACTGACCATAGACTGTAATGTCAGATTAATGGTGCAAATTTGTGAGCAATAAACTCAGATATTCTGACTTTGTGATTCTCCTTGATCAAACCCATCCTACATTACAGAAAACGTTGTGGAAAATTGTTTCTTTGAAACAGTGGGAATCATGTTCTAGACCTGATTTCTAGTCCTGGAAAACTCCTGGAAATCAGGAGAACTAAGTGAAATATCCTGAAAACCACTGAGTCACACTCAAAAGCTATTAAAATAAAATAAACTGTGGCACATTATTTTATTTAGGATAAAATAGCAACTAATATTATCCTTTCTTTTGGCTCGGATCGCAGCTACAGTTGTCATGTTTAAGGTAAAGTGATGTTTTTTGGGATAAAGTAGCTGTTTTTGTTTAGGTTAACTGGACTTTTAGCTTGTTTAATGAAGGCAACTGTTGTTATCTTGTTTAGTCTAAAGTTGTCTTGTTGTGGCTAATGCAGCAGCTAAGGTTTTCTTGTTTGAGGGAAAGTTATCTTGTTTTGGCTAACGTAGCATTTAGCACGATCTTGTTCAGACTAACTTGGCTGACAATATCTTGTAATGGCTGACACTATTTTGTTAAGTCTAAAATTATCTTGTTTTGGCTAATGTATCAGCTGAAGGTTTCCTGTTTAAGGTAACGTTATCTTGTTAAGGCTAATGTTGCAACCAGCGTTATCTTGTTTATACTGACCTAGCTGACAATATCTAATTTTGGCTAAAGTAATGGCTGATGATATTTTGTTTTATCTATAGTTATCTTGTTTTGGCTAACGTAGCAACTAACATGATCTTGTTTAGACATGGTATCTTGTTTAGGCTTAAGTTATCTTGTTTTAGCTGACATAGCAGCTGCATGTTGTTGATTAGATTTACTGTAAAAATGATTTTAAATGAATTTATACATAAAAGATATTTTTATCATTTTGATTTCCTCAGGTCTAAAACTTCTGTTTCCTGGGATTTGAGCAACAATTTGTGGACTGTTACTGGGAGATTTTTTTTGTTCATGGTCGGGGCTCTCCTGGCAACTTGTCAATTTTTCTTTTAAATAAGAAAATGTAGTGAATTAAAAAAAACAACAGATACGAACAAAATAAAACATTCGTTTGGATTTCTTCCCTGCCTGAGGCCCAATGTGTTTGAATGACAGGGGGAAAAGTTGGTGTAACAGAACCTACCATTCAGATTCTTTCTATGAATGAAAATGTGTTGAATATAATGAGCAAGTGTCAGTTTAATGTCACTGCTGCTACACAGTGAAGAGAAAGTGGTAAATTGAAATAGCAGAAGTGGCTTCACTTCATTCTCTGGCCACTTACTGAAGCTCGTTCCTTGTCAGACAAACGTGATGAATGCACCAAATATTTATAGCAAAATGAAACAGAGACATCTGCTTATGTCAAAACGTCCGCGCTGTAAAATGATCCTGAGCCGAAGTTGTCATATCAGGTGAAACGAGATCCTGTCAGAGATGACATCCTGCAATATTTCACCGGTCGATACCACCCCCATCACTATCGCCATAGCAACATTACCTCCCCATTTTCAGGTGAGAGAAGACATCTGGTTTTAATATTGTGTCACCGGGTCTGTTTCCCAGTAACGCTGCAGTGGCTCAGTCATATCGACTGATTTAAATAACGGCAGCAACTTTGTGGCTCCTGGAGGACAGACATGAAGGTTTGAAGTCTGGGTTAGTCCTCACAGTTTCAACTTAAAATCCTATCTTGTAATTTTACATTATCATAAACTTATGAAATATGGTCAAGAGTGGACTCTCCATTTTCCCACAAGGCCTGGTGTTTGCATTCACCTGTTATGCAATCAAGTCCTGTGTGAATGCGGTGACGCAAATTTCACCCACTAGACACAAATTTGAGTTTTAACTTAGGCGACAAATTCGCATCATGTGGTGTTTGAAAACTAATCAGTGCTGGGATTCCCCGACATCACGAGGTGTTTAACTAGAGGACGACCGTCTGTCTGTCTGTAGAAAATCCTACTTCTAATTATATTAATAGACAGAAAACGTCAAACACAACTGGACATCTCAAGTTCAATCAAGTATTTGAACAAACAGGTGCCAAACTGTTTCCGTCTCATCACAACTTCAAACATTTCCATGTCTTTAGACTTTGACTTCTTCCTCATTCCTTCATTTTGTTTCCCACCTCCTCTGCTCCTCTCCCTCAGCAGTTCACCGCCTCCCTCCTCCTGTGCTGCGCTGTATGTTTTCCTTTCTTTGTTTGTCTGGAGGTGTTGTGTACTTGTCTCCCCCGGGCCTTATATGACACTGCAGTGCTTTATTGCCTCTGGTGCAGTCACTTCTCCTCCTTCCTTTTCCCTGATATCAGTCTTTGTTTGGACCATTTTTCAGATGCTGCAGTCGAGACCATCTCTAGCAGACCTCTGACCACAGTCTCCATGAAAACTTTCCCCTGTGGTTTGGCTCCAAGTTACAGCATTTACCACAGTCCTTAAACCAGAAACAATTTCAAACTAAACTTCCTGCCTTTTCTTTCTTCTTCTATTAATCTTCACTGTGTGAAACTTCCTCCAGAAATGATTTGTCCTCTGAGAAGTCATGGTCATGTGGGGTGTGTGTTACTGCGTCTGTGTTTTGTGTTGTTGTCCATTTTTAACGTCTTGATATTCAGAATCAAGAAGCTTCAGACTGTATCTTCGAGACGTAGTCATTGTAACGTCACCTGTGGGTTTGTGGACTCACGTTTTAAAGCCAGGAGTTTGGTATTTGAACCATGTTGGTTTTGTAGAGCCAGAAGTGACCATATTGGGACATGAAGGGAGGGGTGAGGAGGTGGGTCTGACCCTTGAACCTGAGGACACTGTCCACTGTGTATGAGACTGGAGGTCGGGGATGTTCTCATTGGACATCAGAGCTGAAAGTAGCCACGCCCCTAACTCCTCCCCCTCTCTTAGCCTAATGTCTCCTTAATGAGTGTTTCAGGATTGAAAATAACCATTTTTGAATTGAAGTCAGTTGGAACTAGAGGTCTGTGGAGCCAGCCTCTAGTGGTCGTCGGTGGCATTGCAGTTTTTTGTGCTTCTGTGTTGGCTTCACTTTTAACACCATCTTCACCGATCTTTTACAAAACAGTCTATTAGCGGGACACAGAATCATAGGTAGTGTTACCTGTGTGCCTTTTAAATCTTCCTGTCCTCTGTCTCTCTTCATCTTTTCTGATTCTGAATTTTGACACATTTTTGTCTCATATTTTTACGGTTTCCACTTCGACTGTCTCAGATACAGATTTAAAAATGTCTTATCATACCAACAAATACATGTGATCCCTGCCTTTGAACAGAAACACCTCCTGAGTGGTGGATCCAGGTCCTTCATGATTTCGTTCTCCTCGTGTTAACTGGTCTTTTCTCCATTGTTTCCAGAACATCGTGCGAGGCAGCAGTGTGTTGTTGGGTCCCAGCACCTCTGGACTTTGGCGGGCTCTCGCTCAGAGTCAGAACCACATCCCGGGCGGCGGTCCAGCTGAGCTAACCGAGCTGCTGGACCAGTACACCCAGAACCTGGCCCGGAACATGAAGCTCACCTACCTCAACCCCGTGGCACTGGTTGCTCCGAACATTGGTGAGTCCGCCTGAAATGGTATTTGGAGATGATCACACGTCTGTATTGGGACATATTTCGGGTAAAACAGGAAATGTGGGACAAAACATTGAAGTAATCTGATTGGACCATCGAAACACAACCAAACATCATAGCTAGCTGCTTAATGTTACTTCATAACATTAATATTATACTCACTACACTCACTTACTACCTACTACTACAACAAAGGTTACTACCTCCACAGTTTTCTTACTTTCACAAGTAAGGTTTCTTGCATTATTCTGACAGTGTCACTTACTGCAGCAGGGGTGGGCAACCCTGTTCCTCGAGGGCCGCTATCCTGCGTGTTTTAGATGTTTCCCTCTTCCAACACCTGATTCAAATGATCAGCTCATCATCAAGCTCTGCAGAAGCCTGATAACGATCCAGGTCATTTGAATCAGGTGTGTTGGAAGAGGGAAACATCTAAACCATGCAGGATAGCGGCCCTCAAGGACCAGGGTTGCCCACCCCTGCTCTACAGTCTTGTCAGGTGCAGCTCAAGGGCACTTAATGCTGATTGATGTTTCCGAAGGGGGGCGCGGTTCCATGAGGAAGGCGACTCTCAACACGGCTTGTCTGAGTGTGGACCTTTTGCTGTTTTATTGTGTTTTTATGGGGCATATTGCTCATATGTTGTGACTTATGTGTTTTGTTTGTGTGTTTTTATTGGTGTTTTAGTGTGAATGAAATTTTTAAAAGCCGTGTTGAAAGGCAAATTTCTGTTCTATAGAACAGACAATAAAGTTCTATCTATCTATCTATCTATCTATCTAAAAAGACTGGTTGTAAAATGCAAAGATTTTGTCTTGAACCCTGAACTGGTTTGTGTCTCCTGATGGATTTTCACAGGCTGTGGGAGTCAGTAATTAGTACCACACACTAACTAATGACACTGTTCCCACAAACTGATCACTACTACAGCTGCTACTACTGTCTGTCAGTGTCTTCTGGTGGTAACCTGAACTGTGCTGCTAACAGCAGATTGATTGACAGGTGGATGGAGTGACGCGATTGGTTAAAATTGATCTGGGCAAGATGACGAACTCCATGTGAGATTCTTAAACCAGGAAGTGAATATGATTGAAATTTGCTGTAAAAATCTCAAAAGAAACTCAAATTTTGTAATTATTTTTTAGCTGACACTGTGAAGTCAGTAAACAGACTGAACAACACACTGACTGATGACTGCTGAGACAGTTGAACAATCCTCATCGTTACAGCTGATTCCCTGCAGTTTCTCATAATACTGTAAATCTCTGCTGTGAAATCGCTCATTGTAAAGCTGGAGATGAACAGCGCTAATGCAAATGATGGTGGTGGTGGCACAGACAGGGAGCTGGCAGCAGCACACACAGCAATGAATTTCACACTCCCACACATGCACAGTGGTAATGCTTCCAGAAACCCCCCTGAGGCGCCGCCACACCGGCCAACACACATCAGTCACGTTTACCAATGCCAAACATACACAATATATAACAATATGAAGATGTTTCTTTTTTTTTTATAGCATTTACTGTAAAGGAAAAAGTGTTTTAGAAAACTCTTGGATGCACACCCTCTCAGGGACCATACATCTGCAGGTTTGGCCATACGCTCTGGATTATTTTAGTCTCCTGCCACTCATGTGTTTTGCACATTTTTCTGTGACTACCAGCATTGAAAACCCTGGTAAATTATTTGTACCACCTGCAGGAGGAAGAGGTGTTAAAATAGCAGCAACAGCAGCTTTGGCAGGAATGA
The DNA here is from genome assembly GCA_900323345.1 of Pseudochromis fuscus. Taxonomy (NCBI): domain Eukaryota; kingdom Metazoa; phylum Chordata; class Actinopteri; family Pseudochromidae; genus Pseudochromis; species Pseudochromis fuscus. Next base: position 15,305 of record OOFC01049001.1, read on the forward strand.
AGGATGAAGTCAGTGACAATGAATTTCACACTCAGTTAATGCTCTTAGCTTCACACACAGATCGAATAAACCCCAAAAACTCATGAACGATACCAGAGACTGAATCCTGCCTCAGCAGCTTCTTCCAGTGGCGGTTGGCAAAACAATTTCATCTCAGAAAATAACCAATATTAACTGTATTGTGGCATTTCTTCTGGTGGTATTTCTAAATTTACTACTTCAATAAAGTAGAGTTTTCAAATGTTACTACTACTCAGGCTGACATCTTTCAGTCAGGTGGTCAATTAATTGGTTGATGAGTTCATGTTCGACCAAAATCTCATAGTTTGAACAAGCACATGTGTCACTTTGATGCATGGCACAAATTTATAGAGGTGCTTTTATTTTGTAAAGCCTGAATCGCATGTAGCGAAATGTGTCCAGAAGATCAGTCACGGTGCCTACATTACTGTAACACATTAAACACTAGTGTTGTGGTACTCGAGATCGGTCTTGAGACCAAGACTGGTCTGGAGACCACTTTTCAAGGGTCTCGGACTCTGGTTTCTTGATAAAGACCGATCAAGACCAGGTCAGCACTACTATGATAAGTGAGTAAAATAGAAAGTAGCTGCTGCCTTCCCGGTGTCATGTGGTCTTTGTGACACCCGGAGTGACGCCCCCTGTTTACAGTGGGTGGATGAAGACAACTGGAGATGCTCGGAAAATTAGTTTATGTTGCTGTAGCATTAATGTAACAGCAAACATAATTAAAAAAAAAGATACTGGTCATTTGGTTCTGTTGTGTTGTGATTTTTCTTTGATGTACAGTCTTAGTCTTGTCTCAGTCTCGACCTCCAAATGTCTTGGTCTCGATACTCTCTAGTCTCGATAATGTCTTAGTCTCGGTTGGGACGATCTTGACTACAACACTATTAAAAACTAACATGTCCTCGACCATGTAACTATAAAACACACAACACAGAAACATGAACACCACATTACTAAACAACATCATCTAACTGTCGCAGATTTACCCCAAAAAACTTTCTGAGGACAGGACTTGAATATATTTTAAGATTAAACTCACAAATTTGAATAGTGTAGTTTTTATTTGCAAATGTATGAGAAC
>OOFC01049002.1:0-25225 GCA_900323345.1 Pseudochromis fuscus
AATTAATTTACACAATTATTGAAATATTTGCTGATGGCATCCATGTAGCACTGCTGGTTTTATATGTAAATCTTTATTCATTTTTTTATGCTGGAGGTGATATTTTGTTCATGTCTTTTAATTCTGTATTCACACTGAAAGTCCAATAAAGCTTTGAGTGTTACATCACATAATGATATTTTACACTGGTCTGTTAAGATAGACCACACCACATGTATAGCCATATAAAAGAAACTAACTACCGTATTTTCCGGACTATTGAGCGCACCTGTCTATAAGCCACTATTGAATTTATTTGAACAGTTTCATGTGGTCCACTCTGACCGGGTCTGATGTGACGAGGCTAAATGTATCGGCGGCACGGAGCTTGCTAGCTTGTAAAAAGCTAACGAGCTTCGTGCCACCGATACATGAGAAACACTGGTGTTTAAGACGCAGGGTTCAAAGAGTAGGAAAAAAGTCGTGGCTTATAGTCCAGAAAATACGGTAACTTGGTGATAATAACCTGAGCTGTAACAGTGGATGATATTCATATTGGTGTTTCAAAAGGAGCAAATCTCATCAACATCAGACCGTCTTTGGTTGTATTGTAAAAGCTGGTAAAACAAAATAAAACAAAAAAACATCATCCAGCTGCCTGTAGCTTCTCATTCATTGTCACCACCAGCCCAGTGATTATTACTAAAGCTAAACTTTTTTTTTTTACATTAGTCTAGTTCTCTGCCTTTGAATGTTGGCAATTTGACTCTAATGAAAGTTTTGTGATTGTAACATTTATTGTTTATTACTGTAAACTGTAAACTTTGCCATTGATACATTTCAGACCTTGCATTCAATTATATTCAGACAAAATCCAATCTAATAGTACCAGAGTAAATAACTGTAAATTTGACGTTATGACTCCCCCCAGAAATAGGAGTAGTTGTATGCAATGCAATGGAAAAATATATGTAATTTACTTGTGTTCTAGCTACTGTTGAATATAGCTTTAGAAATCCAGTGCTGATGTAAAGTGTATGATTTTATTTTCAGAAAAAGTAAAATTAAATCAGTAGGACATGTAAAACCAAGCTCAACACTGACTTCAGGAGTAAAGTACATCATACTCTGTTTTAAATTATACCAATTATTTAATGTAATGTAATACAGTCACAGCCCCTTGCATGTTCAGCACAGCTGCTCTCCAGAGGCCTGACCTGCTCCAGCACTGTAGGCTCGATGCATCTGGCATAAAATCATTCACCCTGACATCTTGATATAAAACTATATCCTTCCCACACATTCCTTCAGAATTTTCATCACCCTCTCTGTGTTGCTGTTGAATGGATTGGCCTCAGTAACACCACCATGTCTAACATTAGCTGTACTGTCAGGCCAAACAGTGTCACTGGTAAACAACAGGCTGTAAAGTTACCACAGAAAAATATTATTGTTCACACAACTTTCACTGAATATTCACTTACAATATTCACTTTTGGATGTACCTGCTAGTTATTAGTTGTTTTCTACTACATTGTGACATGTTTTGTAGACCCTAGCTCACTAATGTTATAGCATGCTGCTCTCTAAACTGAGGCTTCATATGAAAGTGAAAGTAAGAGTGTGTGAACTTAAAAATTGGATGGGGCATAAAAAATACATAGGTAGCAGCTCCTCATCCTTTCCTTGCACACACAGTTACACAGCTGTCATTATTCAGCAGAAATCCTGCAAGTTACTTGGCAGATCAAATACAGATTTCTATTAACATATGCTCTCTTTCAGTTTTTAGATGGAAAGCAACTCCTGTACAATATTATTTTTTTACATCCTTTTGCAATCATGCTTGGAGTTCAAATTTAGGTTATAACTTCTTTTTCTTTTGGCTTTTCCCTTCAGGGGTCGCCACAGCGAATCATCTGCCTCTATCTAATCCTATCTTCTGCATCCTCTTCTCTCACGTGTTCATATCCTCCTTCACTACATCCTCCTCTCCTTCTTCAACCAACAGTAGTCCAAATTCCACCAGCACCCTGTAGGTCAGGGGTCTGCATCCCTGGTCCTAGAGCCACTATCCTGCATGTTTTTAAGATGTGTCCCTCTTCCAACACACCTGATTCAAATGACCAGGATCGTTATCAGGCTTCTGCAGGGCTTGATGATTTGAATCAGGTGTGTTGGAAGAGGGAAACATCTAAAACATGCAGGATAGTGGCCCTCTAGGACCAGTGTTGCAGACCTCTGCTGTACTGATGGTGGTTGTTCACCCATGTCTCGATCTATCCTGTATTGAAGTCATAGGTTTGATTCACATGTTTGATTTGGCAAAAGTTTTATGTCCTGCCACAACCATCTGTATTTATCCAGGCTTGGGACCCGCACAAGGAGGACACTGGCCTGTGCCCCCTGAGACTACATTAGATATATAATGGCTCATTCACACTGGGACCTTCTCGCTTCTCTTCGTTTCGGAAATGGCGCATTCACATGGGAAAAAAAGTACCTGGACCTTGGTACCTGGTACAACTTTTGGTACCTCCTCTCCTGCGGTTCCAAAAAAAGTACCTGGTCAGGTCGGAGCAGGTACTAAAATCTTATTAGTCGGAATCGTCACTGTGTCGTTGCGTCATCACTGCGCTGCACGTAATCTGTCCCCGCAAGCACGTCTTTTTTTAAATCTTCGCCGAACCGTGCAGACGTGTTTAAAATAACAAGAAGAGAAATGGCATCAGCTACTAGAAATCCTGCCCCGTGGACTCAGGACGAGGTGAAAACCTTTTTGACATTAGTCGCAGATGGCTGCACGTGTCTACCGCAGGACTTTGCAGCAGTGCAGGGAGAAATTAAAAAAGTTAAAAAGTTGTTCCTCCATCGCTTCTTTCCACATCTGTGTGTCGCGTAAAAGATGATGTCACGAATGACGGCCAGGTACACTGAGGAGGCACTATCCTCGGTAATGTGAATGCTACCGAGGGGGGGCAGTCCCAAGCGATCCGAAGCGAAGAGAAGCGAGTAGGTCCCAGTGTGAATGAGCCATAAGTATAACACTGATGTCACTACTAAAATGCACTTTTTGACCATACCCCCAGCTTTGACTTGTTCATTATCAGTTGAGTTAAAAACTTTACAATAAATCAATAGCACAAGATTTGGATGATTTGAATGCATGAAAAAAAGAAGAAAAATATATATATATTAAAACATTGTTGAATGTCCCAATGGAAATGTTTATTTTACAAGTATTTGGTCATAAACCCAAGTACTGGACACATTTTGACTTACTGATTAAACTGATAAAAGAGATCACTAAAAAAAGCAGATCACCAATACTGACCATGTATGCCACTGATTAATACACCAAACAAACACATTAAACCTGATGGTGGAGACCTGAACACAATGAATACTCATTTCAGCAGAAGCTCAGGAATAAACTGACTCCATGTACTTTTTTATTGTCACATTATGTGTTGGACCTTGAAGCAATAGATTGAGGTGCTCACGTCCTAATTAGCATATCAACATTACTGTGTTGATTAGGGACTTCAAATTCAGTAATTGCACTAATCACAGTTATTCGCAAAATAAACAGACCAAATCTGCTTTAAAATGCCCTGGGAGCATTGTGTGTAAGATGGATCTGATAAAATGGCAGCCTCTGTATTCTACCTTGTTTTCCAGCTCTCTACAAATGATCCACAAAATGCCTTAATAAAGAAAACAAGTGGGAAAGTCAAAAGGGGTCCTGCTGCGATTTATGAAAGATTTCTTCTTCCTCAGTTAAACAAGCGGCTCAGCTATCACTGGTCCATCAACACGTCTTCTCAGATTACTCCTTTGACTCCTGTAACTGGAGTCAGAGGATTCACTGTCACTCTGCTGCCCTCCAGCTGAAGGAGCAGCTCACAGGTTAACAACAGTTTGCAGTGGTCATTTTCTGCATTTGGAGGTAATGTTTCCATTGTCGCAGATTTGACCCAAGAGACTCCAAGATTTTGACCAATGAGGTGCAGATCCTTTCAGGAGGTCCATCAGTGGTGGGTAAACAGGAAATTACCCAGATAGTTAACCTTAAACTGCCTCTTCTCTGGTGGTAGGATACTGGTTGATAAACTTGCTGATCAATCTGACTGAGTCACATCCTGTTCAAAAGCACAGAGAATACTGAAGAAACATTTACTTTAAAAACATGACCTGTAATGAAATGAATGACTGAATCCAATGTTATGTTATACAATAAGCAGGTAATGAGCATAATATTTACTACACAAAGATTTCCTGCTGTAATCTTTGTAGCTACAGATGTTACACTCTCATAATCCAGATGTATTTGAGAGACAGGAAGTAGAAAGAGGCAGCACAGAATAAATACAGATTTCTTTGAACTGTAATTCAAGTGAAGCTACTTAACCAGCTCCTCCAGTGGGGTCACATATATTAAGACTGAGCTGAAAATTAACATAATTAATAGGCCCTCTTTGAAAAACGAAGATTTGACTACCATTAAGATAAGGTGTGTACATACGTTAACACTGTCTACATATTGCAACATCACAACAACGCAAATTATTTTATTACCCAGAATTTAATGTTGACTGAAGTTAAAGTTGGTTCAACAGCTTGATTATCATGCCAAAACAAATAAATATTTCCCTCAAGGTCCATTTATGATCTTTTTAAGGAACTTTTTATCTGCTTCTCAGTAGTTGTTGCAACCTCAGCACATCTCTGCAGTTATATAACTTTGTGTATTGGCTGGAGATGATGTCCTCACTGATAATTCTGGTCCTCCACTGAGGGAGTGTTGTGAGGTGAAGTTGATGTTTACAGACATCTCTGGACATCAGTGTGTCACGGCACAGCTGTACAATAAATGCTAGATATATAGTTATTATGAGGACTGCTGCATTGCAGATATAAAGTCACTCAGTGCCACAGTTTCTACAGTAAAACATGCTACTGAAAAACCTCATATTCTCTTAGCTGGATTCTCAGATTTCCTAAATAAATCAATTAAAACCTTTAGAGACCTCTGTGGCTTGCAGCCAAACGAAACACAGAGTCAAACTCTTCCACTTCCACCACCGGTGCTGTAGCTGGGCCTGTTGTGGTTGGTTTCACAGCTGGGGCTCTACCAGCGGCTATAATGTGGTAGTAACATCTGGAAAAGATCTGAGCTAAAGCTGAGCTTGTAACAGACAAATGAGCCCAGGTCCAGCCCGCTGCTCGCAGTAGCTTCCCATCACGCCAGTAGCTGCTGCAGAGCTGCCCACGGAGAAACATTAAAACTGTTAAACCCTTGTACAAACCATGAAGAGAAGATGAACATGTTTATGGCTGCACAGAGAAAAGCAAGATTAATAGAAGCAGAATATTTTGAATAGGAATTTCGCAAGAAAACTAGATATGTAAATAAAGTTGTGCTGAACTATCAGAGAGTATGAGATTTGGGAAATCTCCCACACCAACAGCTAATTAAAGCTGCAGTAGAGCAGATTTCAATAAAAAATCTGATCTATTCTCAGTTTATTCTCACCTTCATATCTTAAACAGATGCAAAGAAATGTTGGCAAACAGCTTCCTGTTTCTGCATCAAGGAAAACAACATTAGCCTTGATTTTAATTGTGTTTTTGTCTGATGAACGTCAGCCTGATGATCACTCCCCTTTAACTTTTTTCTTCACCAACTCCTAAATACTATATCTGACTGTATCTGGCTTTTTAGCTGCTGGTGGTCTGTTTGGGGTTTCCTGTGTTCACTAAACTATCCATTAAAAGGCAAAATGACAAAATTTTAAAAAGATGGCAGTCAAGGTTTTCTTAATTTTTTATTTTTTTTACTTTTAAAAGTTAAAAAAGTGTCCTACTCTGTGGCTAAACTTATAGAGATATCTAACTGGTGGTGTCAGGTCACAAGAAGACATTATATTTTCACCTGTCACCGTCTAACTTTTGTCCGTGCATGCACCACCACCACCACCTCGTCACTACAGTCGAGACAGATTTAACTCTACACCCTGATCCAGTCGTTTACCTCATAAAAATTTCTTTGTTACACATTTAACCAAAACAATGTCTTAGCGACTGATGTTCTTTACTGGGTTCAGCTTTCTTTACATCGCCACATTAGAAATCGCACACATTCTGTAGATTTTTTTTTTTAAATCCAAACATAGCAACAGCAGAGTCCACACATTCCCACAGTCAAGCCCATGTTTTCTCACATGGAGAAAAAAAAAACAAATCAATTAAAGAACTATCTATCATCCAGCTAATAAAAAACAGCTTTAACTGACATAATGTATGGCCTAGATGACAACCGTGGTCCCAGTGTGTCACTAGCCTGTGCCAAGACTTGTCTTTGATAAATGGAGGCCAGCACTTGGTGTGGAGGTGAAGAAATAGGGATATGTCTGTCTCAGCTGTGGAGCTCAACACTTACAGCTGAGCGCTCCCAGGACACGTCCATCTGCACGAACCCGCCGAGCCTCCACGTGACTCACTCAGAGCCAGGCTGCACATTGCATGACGGTCCAGTGAGAAGCAGCCCTTTGACCTTTGACCTCAACCATCAGCAGCTTTTAGGCACATACAGTACAGGACCATCTGCTGAGTGACATTTTAATGTGTAAAAAAAGCCTTACAAAGCATTTCTATAGTGAAATCAGTTAGTGCATCAATTATACCCAACACGCACCTCACAGCCTGTGTGTACAACTTATCATCAATTATACATGTGCAACCACCTTTCTTAACACATCAAAATATTAGTAACCACCACTGTAGGTGATCATGCAGTATTATTAGGATATTTAAATCCACTTTGTCATTTCTGTTTACCATTTAAACTTACACCACATTTTACATAACACATTGGCTGTATGAGGTCATCTAAATGACACCACTGGTCATGTCGTTCACTTACCTAATGATTTAAGACCTCCCCCCATTAAAGAAGAATGAAAAAAAAAGGAGATTATTTGTTTTCTTTTAATCAAGATTCTTTAAAGGGGACATATTATGTAAAATACACTTTTAAAAGTCTTTTATATGTATTGTTTGGTATGTGGTTTACCGCCAAGTCCACTAACCGTGAGATTTTAAAACAATCTCATTGTTGCGTGAGCTGTTTGAAGAGAAATACCTGGGGTAAAACAGTTGTTCTGGATTCTGGCATATTGTGATGTAACAATATAGCAGATGGCGCAGGGTCTGACAGAAGCTGCATTATCCAATCCCTCCACAGTATCCCACGTGGTCTCCCACAGTCGGAAGCATAGGTTCGGCCTTATTGGATTTCTCCATTACAAGAGAAGTTTAGCTGCGACATGAGTGAACCCAAAACTCGGTTTTGAGTTGTAAAAACCCACACATTTCGTTACACAGGCTGACAACCTCACAGCAGAGTGGGTTCATCTCGTTTTTGTTTACTCGTGTTGCAGTTGTTTCCTGGTTACAGCGATGGCGTCACTACATCAGTGCAGCGCAACAGAGGGGAGCGCCTTAAAGTGACAGGCACCTAATAACAGTCCGTTCAGAGTAGACCTGTTACAGAGTGTTTTTGACTAAAATACAGGAGCAAAGTGAAGTTTCACCAAGAAACTTCATAGACATGTTCTAGAGGTGTGTAAGACTTATTTAAACTGCCCTGAAAACCTGTATAATATATCTCCTTTAAAGTCTGATTAAATTCTCTTTGTTCAGTTGTGTGAAAATGTATACTGTATTTTCCGGACTATAAGCCGCTACTTTTTTCCGACGCTTTGAGCTTAAACACTGGTGTGGCTCATGTATCGGCGGCACGAAGTTCGTCGGCTTTTTACAAGCTAGCAAGCTCTGCGCCGCCAATACATTTAGCCTCGTCACATCAGACCCGGTCAGAGTGGACCACATGAAACTGTTCGAATAAATTCAATAGCGGCTTATAGACAGGTGCGCTCAATAGTCCGGAAAATACGGTACATATTTGGAAAAAATAGTAAAAGCACAAGTATTAATGCAATCCTCTAATCTGAATTCTTGTGTGTAGCAAAATGTGATGAATATGAAAAACACATTGACACATTGAAACACAAGTGACATACATTGGAGCAAAGATCTCTATTCTTCAACTCTACTCAACACTTACATACTGTTCTTATTTCCTGCTTTCACAATACGGTCTGATTCAGTTTTGTTACAGGCCAAGAAACTTTTGAACTCATTATTCATTTTGGCATTATTAAATGGATGATTAATCCATAATTAATGTCTCAGAGAGCAGCAAGAGTGTATTCTGTAGGTTTACACCACTCATTTTTAGAGAAAAACATCTACAATAACACACTATAATATCCAGTTTTATTGAGACTTAAACATAACTTTGAAAACATAACAGCCACGGTGATTTTAATGTATTTTACTGAAAGCACAAATGTTGAGAACATTCTTGAACAGCCAGGGTTCAGCTCACTTCACATGACAAGACAAATATGTCAATGATATCGTGGAATATTGCGAGAGATGATCTTGCAGCTGTATGTGCCGGTTACTTTGTCAAGGTTGTTTGTGACGACTGCTCTCTCTGTCCTCCCGTTTGCTGTAATCAGAGCAGGTTGTAGATAATTTTGTTACATTTGCAGGTGCTTCAGTTTGTTGGTTCAGCTCCCGTGGGAATATCGACAGTTCTTACGAAAGTGTCAAGGTGAAAGTCTGTCACCACTGTCCCATTACAAACACACACACACATGCAAAGCAGGTATATTTTCACAGGGATTGTTGTATAAACAGATCAAAATTAATAATATTTCCTCACGAAAACTTCCTTCCAACACCCTAACAGAGATTGGGTGGAGGTATGAGAGGTATGCTGTACTTTAATGTCAGGTACACTTCTTGATGTGAAGCATTTAAACCAAATTTCTGAGAAAGCACAACCAAACTGCACTTACATGCATTTGGCTGATTGGTTTCCTGTGCTACAGTCATTCTTCAAATGGCCTCAGCCTCAAACCCCAGAAGAATTGAGAAATAGTTTGAATTTTTTGGCCATCAGACCTTCTCCAGGGAGCCACACTGACAGGCCTGACCTCAGCTAACCCTGTCTGTGATTACCATCCAGCAGGATGAGGCTCTGGAAACCTGATTGGATGTTCACATTGAACACATGGGATGGTGGCGGTGAACAATGACTTTGTTTTTGATGTTTGAAGCTTTTTGAAAAAGAAAACTCTAATGAGAGTGAATCAAAAACTAAGATGAGGTTTGTGCCCTTGGTGATTCATATGTTATTATTAAAACTTGAATTAGTTAACGCTATACAACGAACAATGTTGGGATAGTTTCCTGACTTTGTGATACTTCTGTACTCGTGTTAGACGTTTAGCCGCCCTGTGACTGTTACATGTGTCAGTGAAAATTCAGCTTTACTACAACAGTCTATTCCTTTCAGCTGTGACTATTGGTTTGTGGCCAAATGAAGTGGTTGAAATTGAATTCCCCAAAATATTCTGTCCTGATCTTCCATGAAAAAATAATCCTGAGGTTGCATGTGCAAGGAGCTCATTGCAGCTCGTAGTAAAGTTTCATTGTGACAAAGTCCTCTGGGAACAGAGTAATTATGACAGAAGCAAAGGAGAAACTGAGGTGATGTAGTGATGGATGAAGTTAATGTTTCTTTTAACCATGACTGCTCTGTAACCATAGCAACGGTGCCCCATGGTTTTGTGACCTAAACTATGACCTCACTCTAAATCTGACCAGGTTGTGTTCATTCCCAAACCAGACCTTGTGTCCATGTAACCAAAACAGAGGTTAGAGTAGGAAGTGGTAGTAAACCTTAGATGTTTAGTCAATATCATAAGTATTAGTAGGTTTTCTGGACATAGAATATTTGTAGAAATATTTCTAAAGGTTATAGTGTGTCTAAAACAGGGGTGGGCAATCCTGGTCCTCGAGGGCCGCTGTCCTGCATGTTTTAGATGTGTCCCTCTTCCAACACCTGATTCAAACCTTCGGGATCGTTACCAGGCTTCTGCAGAGCTTGATGATGAGCTGGTCATTTGAATCAGGTGTGTTGGAAGAGGGACACAACTAAAACATGTAGGATAGCGGCCCTCAAGGACCAGGATTGCCCACCCCTGGTCAGGACTACAGAAAAGATCATTGGAGCTGACCTCCATCCAGAACCTCTACATGTCCAGAGTCAGACAGAGAGCAGGTAACATCACTGCAGATCCATCGCATCATGGACAAAACCTGTTTCACCTCCTCCCCTCTGGGGGGCGCTGCAGAACATTTCACACCAAAATTACCAGACATAAAAGGTGTTTTTTTCTACAGGCCATCGTTCTGATCGCTCAATCAGTCCATAATCTGTCACATTGCCATTTTGTCAATAACCCTGCATTTACTGTACATCATCCATTCACCTGCCTAATGTATAAATTGTCCCTGTCTTAATTACATGTGTGTTTATATTTTTAGTACTTTGTGGAACGTAAAAACCAGAGTTATATTCCTTGTATGCTGAACACATTGTTGGAAAATAAAGCTGATTTAGATTCTGATCTGGATGGATCATCAAGCACTGTAACCCTCATTCCCCACAACTTTCAGACATCAGAAATGGTCAACATTTTCCCCCAGTTTCTAAAAGACACAAGTCGGACAATCACAACCACTTTACAGACTGACTGTTCAACTACGTAGATGTCATTTTTGTCTTAAGAAGACAGTTTTGAATCCATTTTTGAACTTGGACATTTAGGAAGACTTTGATGTATGTGGAAGAAAACTTATGTAAACTGTCTGAGGCTAATTTGAGCGGTGATGGATGTTTAAAACTTGTAATAGCTTTACAGTTTGGCCTTGTTTTCATTTCCAAATTAGTCTGACTAATCTTTGATGAACGTGCGTCCGTTTACACCTCCTCCGATCTCCTGCATGGTCGAGTTTCTTGAACCACCTGATCTTGGTTATTATCAGTGAATGAATTGCTATGTAGATCAGATGTAAACCTAAGCTGTGATAAACTTGTATCCTTATGTATCTCTAATCCTACTTAGCACCAAAAGGAAATTTGTTCCCAGAGCTGTGCTATGTGCCTTTCTCTCATCAAACATCAACACTGTGTTTAGCTAAGGAAAAAGCAAGAGTGATACATTGTAATGCATTTTGCAAAGCACAATTAGAGAGATGTAATTTGCCACCTGCGCTAATCCATCATACGAGCATGTACTGTCAGCCTGGGCTACATCAGGGGCTGCACCATTAACCCAAATCTCTCCTTCTCTGCTCATTGATTTGCACTTATTACCCACTCCAGAGTCATTCTGAGGATATGTAAACAACTTAACAGTAGGCATGTTTCTGTACTGTGTGGGAAGACTGATTATGCACGGCCCACTTGAACCTCCCTCCTGTTCTGGTGGACCTTGAGATCCTGTGAGAGGGAAGCACAACCCACTGAAAAGTGTGGTAGCCATTTTCCGCATTAACACTCTGACCCCCACACTCACTGTTGGTTCTGATGTTAATCAGGTTTAGGAGAAAATAGTAAAGGAGGGTAACGGCTTTTTGGTGTGGACGTCCACAGGAATGCAGACACTGTGGTACTTCATGGAGGTCTTCTCAGTCACTTAGAACAAAGATTTTATCATCATTTACAGCTTTGTGGTAAGATGAAAAAAATGAAGGGTGAACTATTATAGAGCTGGCTGACTCCCCCTGAACTTTGTGTTGACTCCCTCAGTGCTGCTCTGCCTGGCTCTGTTTGTTGCCCCTCACAGCTCAGTTGTTTTGGCACAGCCACTGCCGAACAAGCAATGAATTATAGTTTCCTTCATTTTCTCTCTCTGGAGCTCACTCACTCCATTTTAAACTTGGTAAAAAAAAAAAAAAAGTCAGTGCACTTTGTTGCTGTCACATTTTGACATTCCCCATCTGGAGCAACAGAAATGGCAACCAGGTTGCTTTTGCACTTCGACCTTTATACACTGAGCCAGAGGAGAGATGGCTTCTGATGCTGTGGGTGTGGGAGAATCACATCTTTTAGTTTTTGCCATGACAGATTTCTAGCTATAAAACACACACACACACACACACACTTACTCAGAGCATGCAGTAAGAACAGTCTCAAGTTCACTTTCACTTTCAGGTGACGATCAGACTTATTACTATATTATCGCTACATTGCCATATACATTGCCATATACAAATATGATTTTTTTTATTTATTTATTTTTTTTTACCAGCTTTTCCTGCTTTTCGGACCCATTTCATGATTTGGTATGCTGTAAGTGTTGGCTCATTTGCAAACCTCTGGGTACTATGGTTACATAAATCATCTTTCTTTGTGTATATCCATGGAAATACATAAAGATACACAGAGCCATAATTCTGACTAATTGAGATTTGTACTGAAGATAAATTTCCTGAAGATGAAGTCCACATTGACACCTTGTTACCTGAGCTGTGATCAAAACTAAGCTTTTTATTTTTTTTAGATAAACCCCATTTCTTGTTATTCTCATGCAGAGGAATAAAGCAGCTTTTCTCTGTACTGGACTCTGAGAATGGTATTTATGGGCATGTGGCCAGTTCCACTCTTAAACCCCTGGATGCAGAGTATTACTCCACCCTGCGATTCATAACCACAGATCGCTGCATCAGACAAAGGATGAGGCCAACATTTGTTTTTATTTATTCATGAAGGCATTTTAACAAAAGCTCCTCGTCATCTCTCAGCCATGACGCCTTTAAATGTTGGTAGCTGTTCACAGCCCTGGTTGTTCCTGCAGGTGCCAAAGATTTGCAAACACACAGTCTGCTTTTTATTACCGTGCTCCACATACTCCGAATTTTCTTTCAGCAACATTTTCATATGGGACAAGTTTTAATCTCAAATTGTACAAAAGTAATAATGACCAGACTGCATTTTTTTAAAAATATATTCTGTTAATCTTAATTACAAATGCAATTATGATAGCTGTTGAATCAGTGGATTAAGAGCAATCATCTTGTGAATATGGAGTATTTCTGCAGGCAGCTGACCCTGGGAATTTTCCTAATGACAGCAAAATATCTTCAGTCCTGTGCTGTTTATATTATGTCTTGCAACTTCAGTAGCGATAGAAATACACTCCCCTAAAAATGGCTCCCAGAATTTTTTGCAGCTCTCATTAAATCTAAAACCAAAACTTTCTCTCTGAGGAGTCATGTTCAACATGACTGCATTATATCCAAAAACATTGCACAGGAACAGTATAGATATCAGATCCCTGAGTGTTTCACTGAGAGATAGTGAAATATGTATGCATAAGTGTAATGTTATGTGTTTGTATTTTGGCTGCAGAAAAAGGCTTTTTTTGGTGTGTTGCAACAAGCCCTCCATCGCTGAGCAGCTTAAAGGTCATAGCGACTGGAAGTGTGTTGAAATACCAGTGGCTGGGGAATGTTAGCAGGCCAAGAAATCAATGAGTCATCGCTATTGATTAACAACCCTATCAGGCAGACATATGATGCTCATTTAGAGCTGTAAGCCAATAAAAACCTTGCTAACAGTGGCTTAAAAAAAAGTTAGTAGCGGTTTGACAGTATCATAACAATAAACCTAACTTCTAGTTGTGGGAAACTTATGCAGCCAATTTCTCTGTTAATGTAACATTCCCATACACTGTGCAGCTTTAAATACGTCATCAGGACATTATGTTACACCTGTAGCTTTGTTGACGCCTCTCATTCCAACGTCAACATTTCTGTTTTTGCAGCTTTACCTAATTTGATAAATGACTGATGATTTATGTCGTGGTGGACGTAACGAGATCTGAGGATGGTGACCTCACAAAATAGATATCTGACCAACCGTGTGACTTTTTAATATGAGATTTTTTTCCTGTCAAAGACAAAAGTCCTGTTTGAGAGCAATTAATTTGGTGGTGACCAACCCAACCTAACCTGCTCTTACTTTGAGAGACATTTACAAACAGATGATTTGCAGCATTGGTGACAAAGACAACGTCCAGACAGTGCCAGAAATGTAGGATCACATTATGAAGATGTCAGTGTCACAGTCTGCAGACCAGAAAATAATATGAAAAGATGCAGAATTAATTTCCTGGTGAAACATATTGTGGTGTTATTTTTGAATAATTGAGTTCGGGGAAACAAAAACACACACAGGCACATGAAGCAAAGAAGACAAATGCAGAAAAAGTGAAAAAAAAAACATCTTACAGAGCTGCATGTGTAGACTTATAGAGAACACACATCATCAATACATCAATATCAGTGTGTACCTGCTTTCATATACTTTTATAGCAGCACAATTCACCAGGCGTTCCTCGCAGGTTAAAGAGTTAAAACATTATCAAATTGCCTGTTGTCTCAGATCAGATGCCGTTGTTTTCAATTTGTTGGGATGGTGGAAAACCACAATAAAGTCACTTCAGGGGACTTTGCATAGTAAGACTAATGCCTTACAAAAGGATCAATATTCTCAGGAAAATATCCTCTTCCCTTTTCCTTCTGTTCTTAAAAATAACCATAAAATAATGCACTCGGGTTGTTTTTTGCTTTACTGCAGGTTATGGATCATCTGCAGTTTTCTTTTGCAATGGAGGATTATTTACAATATTTCAGTTGGACCACACCCACATCAAGGTACAATGTTTGTTTCTAACTAAACAGTGAGTGAATGATGGACAAAGCAACAACTAAGACCCAGATTGTAATAAGTCAAAATGTCATGCTGCCAAGGATGATGCATTTTGTCTTGTCTTTTGTCAAACATAATTTATGTCCCTAATAGACAGATGTGTTGGAAACACTGTGTTCACATCATGTTTGCGGTTGCAGTTATGTTGTTTGCCTTTGCGGCTGCTTTCTGTCCAGATAAGACAGACACACTGCAGATATTTGAGAGCGGACGCTGGCTGGGTTTCATCTGGTTACATAGCAAACACCCTATCTTCCTCTGAATCTGTTGCATGTTCTGTTTAATTTTCTGTCAAGAGAAAAGCACATCCTCATCCATTAGTGATTTTCAATCACTCACTGGCAGTTTTCAAAGAAAAAAACGAAAGAAAAGAAAAGACATCACTAAGAAAAACATATTTTCTTTAATCATGGACTCTAACAGTCATTTGTTAGAGGGACTTTTAAGATAAACAAGAGCATGTTTGACATTTTTTGAAACGTTCAGTAACATTAGCATGAATGCAATCTGCATCTGAACTTGATCATATTTTAGGAGATAGTGTGCTGCCATCTTTCTGTCAATAGTTTGGATCAAAGCCCAAACCATCCAAACTAATAATCATCAATAGCTCAGTAAGTTCCTCCCTGTGCAGTGTCATTGTGTAGGGACAAATGTTCCTTTTTACTCGTGTGAATATGTATTAATTACATTCATTTTTCTGTTTAGCTTTCTCAACGTAACAATCATTATCATACATGTTTGGCAGCCCAAAAGGAAACAGCACAGAGGCCATGACAGAGCTGTCACATGAGCAGGTTTCAGAGATAGAGAAGAACACAAACAACCAGGTCTGACCTGGTCCCATCAGACATGATTAATCTGCATCAACAAGAACAGTCTGTCCACAGTTAGAGTGATATTCATATATCTGGGTTGTAGGACATAAACCACTCATTACGAAGATGCACATTGAAGAGTTTAGTTGTGCAAAAAACTCTGGTCAGAGCTATCCTTAAGCTGGTTTGAAAAGTTGACGTGTGGCATACACCACGAGGAAGGTATCGACCTGAATATTTGATCCCAGGACATGGGTGGCATGTGGGGAACATTTTGGGTCATGATGTCCACTCAGCAGGAAGAGTCCCTGCAAATCAATACAAAGTAGTTCTGAGTGAACTCCTGTGTCCTATGAGGAAACATTTCTCCCCTGATGGGAGTGCTCTCTTCCAGGATGACTGCCTCCACCCACAGGACATGAGGGTCACTGAATGGTTTGATCTGCTCCAGCGAGGCTCTTTCCCACCTCAATCAGTAACCCTCATCAGTTATCGTCCTCTCCCACACCAGCCGGCCTCTACGTCTAGGTCCACTCCTCTATAGCTCTAACAAATACACGTGCAAAGACTTGTTTTATTGTTGTGATTTTTCCTCATTAAATGCAATTTAGTATACAGTGTTTGCACACTTCCAAGTTATTGAAAATACAAAACATCTTGATTCAAGGGAAATCCTAGAATATCTTCTGTATAAATATGTCTCGGTCCAAAGATTATCTAATGTCAGATGTCCTCTTTGAGTCCTCTTCATCTAGTTAATACCTGACTCGTGACGTTTTAACAGTGGATGCTGTGAGAGATTTGGGTTCAGATTTCATCATAAGCTGATGTTGGTTTCAGATAATTGTTCATTTTGTTTTTCCATGGTTCTGCTGAGGCCTGCTGACACCAGTCTTCTTCTCACAGGGCTGCACCAACAGAGATCCTGAGGTGTGGACATATTTAAAGTTTACTTCTGACACTTTGCGACTTAAAGATTTTTTTGACTGTTCAACCAAGAAGGTAAGTCACATGCTTCATTTGCTGGTGAAGACAATAAGATGTCGATGAAAAAGCTGCTTTTTGTCAAAATTCCTTTTCCCAAAAACTCTCAGGGCCTCTCTTACACATTGAGTCAAAGTTTTCCTTATTTGAAAAAAAGGCCAAATACCTTCAAAGGTCTCCAGTGTCTGTTGTGCAAACAAGCATTCATTTAGAAAAATTCCTCTAAAATGAGTTAAACCTTTTCTGACAGATTAGTCCTATCTGATTCTTAGATGTAGGTCTCCTTTACAACAGGAACGCACCATTTCACACTGCTGGCTTTCCCATGTTACCTTGCCAGGCATTTGCACTTACATATCAATGGAGGATGGAAAAATGGAGAAATATGTAAGTGTAGGACAGCCCCAAAATTTAGTGATCAAGTGATTTATTGGGAATATCTATATTACTTAAAACACAAAAGTTGCGGATTCAAAATCAACCAAATACTTTGAATAATTCTTCATTGGAGGAATACAGGGTCACTGTGCTCATTTAAAGTGGTTGTAATATACTGTGTAAACATTAGAGATGATAAATAAATTCAAGGGGCTTTGTCTTTAATGATTTTTCTTCATTATCTCTTCTACTGCCTGAAGTTCATCTCTAGGGAACATCCTCCACATGTATTCAACCATGGTCCTTGTTTTATTCTGAATAGTGGCTCTAATACCTCCTCCTATGTGTCATTGTTTATTCAGTCTTACGGTGGGTTAATGATGACTGATAGGATGTACATATTGGAGGCTTGGATTTCATTCGTACAACTGAGCTGACTCCCTACCGAGGATCCAGGTGGCTGATGGTCACGCCATGTATCCATCAAGGTAAGTCATGATGAAGGCCTTCATCCAGGACCTGTCATGAGAAGCCAGTCTTTTTCAACATGGACGGCCCTCTCTACATGTTACAGTCTTATCCTCATCCTCTCCAGGATCGTATTGCTGTTGCAAATAAAAGAGAATTTTTCTGTGGTGGTATTAGTGAGTGTAGTGCATGTATTGCAAGTGTGTAGTTTGGCCTCAGTTTTCATCCTCAGCTTAATGGCTGCAGCTGCACTGTCTGGTGGGGGGTTACATTGTGGTTCCTTAACACTGGTCTTCTGTAGTGGGGTCAGCTCAGTATGCTCATCCTGCTCAATACTAAGCCTTGGGACTCTTATTGGAGGCTTGCCTAACTGTGCTTGTGTGTGTGTGTGTGTGTGTGTGTTGCTTTGATTAGCACCAACTAAAAGTAGTTCAATGGATGACAACCAGTAAACTAGAAACAGCGACATGGACACCAGAGGCTTTTTGTTGCACATGGAGAGTGAGGGTTTCCCCCACAGAAAGCACAGCTGAAAACCATGATGCAGACTATAGACATAAAGACTTGCTGAGTATGGAGCTATGTTACTATGAACCACTATCCCAGGTGGGAAGACTGTACAAACATTATTCCAGTCACATGCATGTGGAGCAACCATAGACTCTATATAGAAATGAACGATGCAAGTTGGGCTCCAATGTCAAAAACCATTGGCTCCAATTGACTTCAATTCAAAAATCATCATTTTCAATCATGACATATTCATTTCTTTCCACAAGTCCTTCTGATGTCATAATTAAGTAGCTAGACTTCAAAAAAAGGAATATTTAAGGGTGTTGTTAGGTTGATTGACAGGTCTGGTCTCCAATGAGACTGGTGCTGATGTAAATTCTCCTATGCATTGTACAGTGACCTTGGGTTTAATGGTTACACTCTCATCTCTTCCCTTCACTGTACAAGTATGGTCACTTCTGGCTCCAAACAACCAACTTGGCAACATTTGCTTGATCCATGTCCATGTACAGTGTATGGCAGCAGCTTATCAATGTACGTAGGTACAAGTAGTGTGCCTTTGACCAGATTTCAAGTAAATTTAGCAGCTGGTCTAACTATGAGACATCATTTAAAAAGAAATGGATCCCATGAAAATGAATGACATTTTCTTTGAAGGATATTTTGGGTCATTTTAAACCATCATCAAACCAGAGATACAGTGTTTAGGGGATGTGAGCCCATGTGGTTTGCACCTTATCCACTTAGCTATCAGGTCAACCCAACCTTTTTAACATAGTAGAAGAAGCAAACACTCAATCCTCATTAAAATTGTGGTGGTAATTTAGACTACATGTATTCAAGAGAGGGGTGTCAAGTTAAATTCAGTGGTTTAATTATACAGGTGGTAAAGAGATTCACATTTTAATGACCATTATTTACTTGCAGCTTTTTGGTAAGAAACCTGAATATAACTTCTTGTTTATCTGTCACAGGGGGCAGGAACATGTACATTTGTAGTTCAAAAGGTTCCTACATTGCTACATTTGGCCAAATGGATTTGTCTGATATCCATGACACATGTCAGGCTGTTTCTCATTTGGTTAAAAGTCTACTGAGTGAGAGCACATGAAAAAGGGTTGACATGCAAGCATTTCAGACTGATTTTCTCTCTGTGTTCTCATGCTGTAAGAGCATCCCAAATTGGCACTCTGCAGGGATCTGGAAGGATGTCATAAAACAAGCTGACATCATCATCAGTGGAACACAATCATGCAATCTCAAGAGTTTCACTTGCAACACTGCAGCTGAGCAATTCAAGGATCCAGAGCAAAAAAAAAAATGAAAGAAACCAGCTGAATTTAATTTGCTATCTTCAGTGTGAGCTCTCTGAGAAGCAACATATAGCTGAGTGGTTAGCTGATGGTAGGTATTAGATATTCAGAGTTATCATTGTTAAAAAGGCTATTCTATATCCACTGACCTCTATTTGGATGAGAGGAGATGAGGAGGGACCCCACTATCTACTTCCATGCAGGAAGTTGAGTTACTTACTTCCTCTTAGTGACTGTTCAAACAAGGAACCATAGTAGCATTATGTCCACATCAGTAATATCATAAAGTGGCTAACGTCTGAGAGGTACTGCAACACAGCTGCTTCATCCACTGTATGTCAGACATGCATCCCCATAGTAATACACAGAGAAGTGGGTGCTCTCTGCTGTTCGTGAGAACACTAACCAGATGCATCATAGAGATGTACAGTATGTGACAGACGTATGGGGTTAACAGTGCACACTTTATGACACAAAGTGACAGAGGTAACTACTAACAGCTCTGTGAGGAACCGTGTGAGGAATGAAAGCTTGAGTAAGAAGTAGCTGTGTCCATCTGTCCCCTGGAAATGATCCAATACATATGTAAATGCAGGGGCTTTAATTCAGAAACAATATATGGGACAGGTTGAGGAAATTTGTTTCTCTGTGATACAATGTGATGCAATCTGATCCACTTTTTACAGTTGCTTATTTATTTTCGTTACAAAATCAAATAAGCCAATTAAAGTGACAATAACTGGGATTCACTGATATTTCATGTAGGGAGGTATATTCTTCATAAATCACCAGCCCAAGCACTTTTGTTCTTTTAATGCATAGAAAATAATGGAAAACAAATGTTATTTCAGAATTACATGCTGTTGTGTTTATTACCTCTGCAGTATACACACACACACAAAAATTCTGTAAATAATAATTTAGACATTATGGAGAACATGGAGTACATTTATATAGTGCTTTCATTACCTAAGCTAGGTCCCAAAGCGCTTTACAAGGCAACTCATTCACCCATTCACACACACACTCACACACCAATGGCTACAGAGCTGCCATGCATGAATATACACTTCAGTTTGTCTCACACAGACATGGTGAGATGCTTCACTTTGGAAGTTTTGGGAAGAAATATGAAAACATGGGCGACTGTAAATTGTATTGGACGTGTTTTTCCACAGCAAGCAGCATTACACTGACGTAACTCTTGTGTAGGTAACGTGATAGTCTTGCATCAACGCAACACTATCGCTGTCTCGCTACGCTTCAGTCAACTGATTAATAACCTTAAAACCACACCATCATCTGATTCATATTACATTTACATCAACCCAAGTTTGATAAATTTTTACATCCATAGGAAGAAGTTCAAACCCCTCTCACCCTTACACCTCCACACACTTAACCAGTCATTACAAGAAATTTGTTCTGTTACACATTTCATTTACAGCCAGAGTCAGCTGAGCTCCAGCCTGTTCACTCATCTGGCCAACCTGTCTCCTTCACAGTTACTCGTGCTGCCGACAGCCTAGAGTCCATCAGTCTGCAGCAGCCCAGCATGTGCCCAACAGTTCTGGTTTTCAGACCTCCGTCTATCCCACATCTGGCCCAGGACTTTGGTATTCAGGACGCCTGAGGGTCTTCGCTTTTCTGCTTTGTCCACCTGCTCGCTCATGGAGCAGTCTTGCCTGTTTGACTTTCCTTTGCTGCATCCTCCTGAACCGCTGCTTTAAACCCTTTATCTGAAGGGCTCTACTACACTGTCCCATCTGTCTGCCCTATCTTCAGGTTGTCCTCCATAGTGGTTCAGCTTGTCTGCATTGTCTCCAGACTTTTCCCCCTGGTTTTATTTATGCATTTTTCTGATCATCCTTGGCCTGCTGGTTGAACTTTTTCTCCTTCCTCATATCATATTTGGTATAAATGTATGGTATTTGTTTTAGCTTTGCTTATCAAAGTTCATGTGTTTGGATCATTATTCCATAATTTCCTGTAGCAAGAGCTAAGTTCAGCCCATTTCTTCTTTATTTTACCAGTACTTCAGGGTTTGTTTGGTTTTTTTTGTCATACAAAAAGATTTTTGATGCATTATTCTGCAAATAAAAATTGCACTGTGCATACTGCAATAGAAATTTTTCATGAATTATACTAGTTTGATATAATTCACAAGTTCTAACACAATAACATCACCAAATGTAGGACAATGCTTTCATTTCATGTGCTACATTACCTCCAACTGGGTCCTCAGTCTTTTTTGGGAAGCATCAGTGTTGTTCCATGTGTGTGAAGCTATACATAGGTGAGGGAACAGCAGACATCAAAGTGGTTGTGTGTGTTCTTGACCATTTCCTTCCTAACTCTTTCCTTAACCATTTCTTTAACATGTCATCTGGATCACTCCAGGACACATCCACCCCTCCTACCTTTTGTCTCGCACACAGATTCTGTTCCTCGGGGAATGCTTTGGATAAGAGGAAGCTGAAACAACAAGGAGGCTTTGACTCCTGTCAGCTTACTCCAGTTGGGCTTCACACCAGAGGCAGAAGAACAGGTGGAAAAACTTACAGAGATTCTATGACTCTCAGCTCCCAGGAGGAAGTGACATGATGCCCCACAGAGGGACTGGGGGAGGAGGACTGGGAGACTTCATTGTTTGTGTATGTTCTCCATTAGACATGACTCCCCTAGATGAGTGGGTCAACTTTCACTGTTCAGTCTTTCTTTGATGATGTACAAGATGTACGCATGTGATCAACTGCCATCAAATAAAGACACAGCTTTATAGTGCAGTCAGTACAATATGAAGCAATTCATTACTGTGCTTTGTTGATCAACTTGTTCAGGACTTGGATCTGATGGATTTTTTGTTTGTTTTTGTGTTTTTTTAATAGAAATTGTGAAACTATGTTACCATGGTACCAACAGGGGGAGGGCGCTCTCAAATTCAGGATAATTTTTCACGAAATTGTGCTATTTTCTCCTTTAATAAAAACAATAATTTGGGTTGGGATGCTATAATTTGGGCTATCCCACCAAATGTTGTTTTTGGGCTGAATCTGATTGGTCCACCATAGTCTTAAATTAGCCTAAATATAATCATTGAAAATTAGGCTGTGTTTAGACCACATTTGGTTCATGTTTAGCCCAAAAATATTAGTTAAAATATTTGGTCACATTAAGGCTATGATTGGCTGACCAGCTTTCATCCAAAAAACTGTACTCCTCTTGCACCAGGTTTATTCAAGACATGTTCAAAACATCTTATTGATTGTTGGTTGTGTCGTGTTGACCACAACAAACACACCTTGTATGGGTTTATAACAGGAAGTGTGCTAATATTTAAGACCAACTTTCAATCACATCATTCCTTCCCAAATGCTAAAGATCACAGACATAAAATCATAATTTAGCATCAGCAAGGCCAATCTTAAGCTGAAATTAGCAAACAGACTGGATACTCAAGAAGTGGCATTCAAGCTGTTGTATGTGAAAAATGATGAGAGGTTAAAGAGAAAAACCAAAAGGCCGAGACAATTTTCAAAATCTGATAAGAAATTTCTCAGAGTTTCTTCTTTGAGAGGTCATAAGGAGTCTTGCAACATCTTGTCTCAGCAGCTTCATGAATGATATGAAACTGGGAAGTGAAATTTGGAGGAAAAAAAACAGGTGATAAAACCCCCATCATGGAGAGTTCAGGCTTGAATATTCTGGAGGCAGTACGGCATCACCTGGACTGAGAGAGAAATAAAAGGAAGTGTGTAACAGCTCACAGAGGCAATTACAAAAAGGCACTTTAAAAAATCCTCAGTCAAAACTCAAATATGAACACAGACACATTTTTTCTTGTTTCACATGTTTTTAGAGTCAGCAAAACACAATCCTTATGTGGACATCATAGAAAAAAAACCCTGAATAGACTGGTTCAGTGTTTTAGAATTAAAGTAGTCCACTGATAAAACAAAAATAAAATGAATTGGCTCATGTTGTCTGTGTTCTGTGTACCCACCAGAGATATAGTCACTGAAGACTGGAGATATTGTTTATTGTTAAACTTTCCACATGTTCATATAAACTTAAACTTTGAAAATGTAATGTAACATCCTGTTTATCAGTATATAATTACTAGAAACCAATATACTGTCATTCTAATAACAGATCACAATCATCATGACCGGACATGGCTGTAGGTAGTTTTCATATCCATGTTGCTACCTCTCCATCAAAATATGACAGATCTTACTTGGAATTATTGAAAGACTCTATTAATGTATCCAAACCATGATAGCAACATGTGGTGTGTAGGATGGGCAGCAACTTATTTAATATGTGTACATGAACTGGTCCTTTTTGAAGTTTCTTATGAAGGAAAAGTTTGAAGTTCCTTATGAAGGAATTAGCATCTGCTAGCAGAATTACATAGTTGTATTATGTTTCATATTGCTTTCCTGCTCTGTAAGAATTTTTCCCCACAGCTTCAGAAAACTTCTGCAGCTGACATGTATAGAAATGTGCATGTAGTCTGCACTAAACAGTTTGCTGTATGGCTTCAAAAGAGCAAACTGCTAGCTTTCTAAATGCAGAGAGAGGCTGTTTACTTTAACATGAGTCCTGTGCTGCATTTCTTAAAGGGGCATATAGGACTTAAAAATAAGATATTACTCTTTACAGGTTTATTAAAATATCTTTCTTAAGTAGGTTAAAAAAAGGACAGTTTACTAAAGGGCAGCAGTTTCAACAATCAGGTCCTTGGACTAAAAGCTGACTATGAGCAACAGGTTACAAAAAAACTAAAGTGTAAACATTAAACGGAGAGAAGAGACATTTGTGTAACTCCAAGTTCACGGGTACTAAGCACATGAGCTTTCTGCCTCAGAAGATTCAGCTGCCCAATGGATAGCAACACTCTGACACAAAGGCATGTGACCCTACCGGTGGAGGAGCAGCTTACTGATGCAACTGAAGAAAACAAAGGCCCTCTAAATACAAATAAACCTCTGTAACATCTGCAGATTGAGAGAGGAGACATACAGGGAAGCTAACTGCTTCTGCCAGAGTCGCTGTCTGAGAGAAGAGCATGTGACCAGTGAGTAAATAAAGTGAACGGCATGAGGTAGGGATGCAGCGTAGGGTTTGGACCCCTCATGCAGACGGATGCTCTGGCCTCCATAGTAGAGATGTGGCCTGTCATGGGGGGGCTGGACAGCCACAGCTGTGTTTTCACTGTGTTTGTTCCTGAGGGCCACATGGAGGCTTCAATAACCAACATCTCCACTGTGTTCCATTGTACACACACACACACACACACACACACACACACACACTCTGTTGAAACCTCGAAACAACTTTGCAGTTGATTAATTCTATGAAAGTCTTTATAATGACATTGAAATTGTTGGTTGTAAACAGCGTGATAGTTTTATAGCAGAGATATGGTAGTGATGGTGGGTTACTGCAGTAAAGGCCTTCATCTAATCACAACATTACTAACCTGGATTACCAGAATTGGCAAAAACTTGTTTTCATGACCCGGTTCAGATCCTGTTCTGTCAAGACTAGTAAAACACTTCGATAAGATAAAGCAAAAAGGCTTAAACATTGGTCTAAGATTAGGAAGGTGAAAGCTGTAAGTCAGTGATCTTAAAGCTAAACAGTCACCTATTGTACTTGATGTTATCTAATGTGACTATCTGGTGAAACTATCAGCATATAGAGGTGATCAGTGTGCCTTAGTGTGGTGTAAGGAGCTACATGCTACACTTTTCTACATACAAGAAATGGTACTACTTGTATTAACACTTTCTGAATATTGAGGCACAGTGAACACAAGCACTAAACCCAGTGCACAAGGAAGCACCTCTTGTCATGAGTCCATGTATTTTAGTTAGTTTTGATCATGGTTATGATTTCTTGTATTTAGTTTTGTATTTACTCTTGTTTCTTTTTCTAGTTCAATGGTTATTTTGGTCTTTGTCTAGTTTTCTGTGTTTCATGTCCTGTTTTAGTTCATGTTCCATGTTTCCTGTTTTATTTTGATGGTCTTGTTCTTTGTGTGTTCTTACCCGAGCTTTGTTTCCTGTCTG
>OOFC01049002.1:25651-39053 GCA_900323345.1 Pseudochromis fuscus
AGTTCAATGGTTATTTTGGTCTTTGTCTAGTTTTCTGTGTTTCATGTCCTGTTTTAGTTCATGTTCCATGTTTCCTGTTTTATTTTGATAGTCTTGTTCTTTGTGTGTTCTTGCTCAAGCCTTGTTTCCTGTCTGCCCTGTCACACCTGTCTTGATTGTCTCATCTGCCACAGCCTTCCCTGATTGTCCTCTCCACCTGTGATCCATTGACCCTCGTTACCCCAGTGTATTTAACCTCATGGCCAAGCCTTAGTTTATGTTTTCACAGTTCTTGTTTCAAAGTTATAGCCATAGTGTCTTCCTAGTTTTTTGAATCTCTGCCTGCCGTTCTGCATACCTCTGCCATAATCAAAACACCTTTTGATAATCCTGCTCTCGCCATGGTGTCTGCATCTGGGTCTCTGTTCCTTGCCTGCCTCCTGATAGAGGCTCCCTGACACCTCTGAGGTGTTTTCATGACAAGCTTTTTTGATGCACCAGTGGGTCACTTGTGGCCATGTTTTATGTTACACTTTACTTTTAGACCTTTAGACACAGATTCTCTAATTTGTAACTTTCCAATTCAGTCCAATTAGAGACTATAGATGTAACAGATACCTTCTGACCTCATATGACTGTCAAGAGAGTCACTAGAGTAAAAGTAATGCCTTCTTTTTAAGGTATTAATTATAGAAGCATCAAAGTGTGTGTACAAATAATGTCGTCAGTAACATTTGTCATGTTACAGAAATGTATGCATTGTAGTCCATTTGGTTTGTGTTATATCCATAATTTTTGTTTATGGATAAATGGGTCTAGGTTTTAATAGTTGAATGATTTATGGTGTTAAAGATATTTCTTATGTCTGTTTTATAACATTACCATTCATTAGTTCCTCTGCACAAAGCCTTTGTTTTTATTTCCTTAGACCAGGGTTTCTCAGTCCTGGTCCTCGAGGGCCGCTATCCGGCATGTTTTAGATGTGTCCCTCATCCAACACACCTGATTCAAATGACCAGGATCGTTATCAGGCTTCTTCAGAGCTTGATGATGAGCTGATTGTTTGAATCATGTATCTTGGAAGAGGGAAACATCTAAAACAGGGGTGTCAAACTTGTGCCATGGAGGCCGAGACCCTGCAGGTTTTCTTTCCAGCCGGTCACTAAAGCAGATGATTTTAATGAGCAACACCTCCTTCAGTTTGAGAGAAGGAGCTCATCAGTGAGATCAGCTGCTGGAGAGATGGTTGGAAAGAAAACCTGCAGGGTCTCGGCCTCCATGGCACGAGTTTGAGACCCCTGTTCTAAAACATGCAGGATAGCGGCCCTCGAGGACCAGGATTGAGAAACCCTGCATTAGACAATAGTGGGGGTGGGGGGGTGTACAGATAACATGCAGATAACACTCAGCTGTAGACTGTCCTTCTTTCCATACAGTCTTTTTCTTTTACTTAAGATAAAATAAGATTAGATGGAACTTTATTAATCCCAAGTGAAATTCTTGTGGCAAATTACTCCAAATTACAGTAAAAACATTATTTATATATAATATAAAAGTGCAAGAGTGCAAAAGCCACTACCTATTCAAAAAGAAATACTTCAGACATCCACAAGCACCAAATACATAAAGTGTTCAAAATATGTTTTAACGGTGTTGCTGGTTCTGAGGTGACGTGTACTCACGGTCACAGGCAAACACTGACTCTGTGTCCAGACCGTGTCTTCATCTTGACTTTTATCCACAGAATTTGTGTCCCGCACGGAGGCAGAAGTCCTGATTATTGTCATCTTTTTGTTGTTATTGTTCTGAAAATGTGAATTAAATATTGGATTGAAACCATCTGTTGTATTCATATTTTTCCTGATTGTAAACAGATCACATAATAAGATCAAAACTGACACTGTATTAGGTTACTGGAAGTACTTCCCTTCTGTCTGTGAGGGTGAGTTTCAAGTCCATTGGTCTCAGTGAAGATGTGCATGTTAAGAATATTAACTGAGTCAGTAGTGGAATATGAGAGTACTACAAACAATGGTCTAACACTACTGAACAGGGGTGGTTATAACACTATCAGCAGGAAGTAATGCCAATACAAGAAGTGAGACCAATACACACTCAGTATTCTTGAGTATTTGGGGCAACAGGACAGTAAAAGTGGGTGGAAATTTTATTGTTGGTTTTGTCCTGAACATTTCTTAACAGAAGAAAAATATTGAATATCATCAAATGTAAATAGTATTTTATGAGTCATTCCCTACAATGTTTTATTTGTTTGTGTTCAGTTGATTTAATCCACATTAGTAAGTGCTGTTATCTGGAAGGCTGATATTATTTGAATCTTCATGCCTGATACTGCATCAGGTAGTGTCATTTCAACAGCTGAGGGCAGTCTTTCCCATAGTTTGAAGGCTGTCAGACTGCACTGAGATCTACTGAGACTGAATGGATATTGGATGTAGTTGCAGTCGTACGATCCCAACACTGAGTCGTGAAACCTTCATTCTCTCTTAAAACAAACAATATTGAATTTGAAAAACCATGTTGTAACTCAAACTGTTAAGACCGTGTAAAGTGAAGTTAACAGCATCTGGAGCGAACAACACATCCCAACTTTTCCTTCTCCTCAAATCCAAGATCTGAGCAGTGATCTTTTTTTATTTGTTATTTTTGAGGAATATCCAAAGGGGGTCCCTGTCATTAGGTTTTCCTTCTCTCTCCAAGATTAATGTGCAGCTGAGGATGAAAACGTCACTTTCCCCTCGCTTCTTCTCTCCCTATTTTACCCAGATTGCAGACTGCAGCTGGATGACACACCATGGTGACATGTGCCAGCATGTAAATCTTTACTGTGCTGAACGTCTGTCTGCAGAGTGCATGGTAGCAGCAGAGGAAAATCAACAAATCAAGAAAAGCATCTGTCTGCCTGTAGCTTCCTCAACATGTGACAATGACCTAGTATACCAAAGCATCGTGTGAGAAAGGCTCAATCTGACTCGTATCAGAAGCATAATCACCAGTTGAGTCATTTCAATGTTAAAGTTTGCATGCAAACAGCAGGGGGCAGCACACTGACCCTTCCTCCCGTGTGATGCCATGCATAGCCGAGCGCAATCTACCCCCTAACAACCGAAAAAATGTGAAATGACATCGTTTAAAAGCTACTCTGCTGGAATGATTTCATAGAAATAAGTATGCTGCAGATCCCATGGGAGATAGACTCCGCTCTGTGGAAGTGGGAGTCGGCAGCTGCTTGTAATTGAGACCAAAAAGCTCAGCAGCAGGAATGTCTACAGTCCTTCAAAAAAGGAACAGAAAATAAAACACAACAATAAAAGCAGCAGAGCGTGGGGTGGGAGGCTTTGATCCCAACATCTACTTCATCACCTTTTTTTGAGAAATGGATTGTGGACTATGAATTGGATGAGGAGCAAAAGTTCAGTTTAAAAACAGATTGAGAACAAGTGCTAGCAAGCATTAGAAAACATGGAAGAAATTGGGAAATTACCATTTTTCCCATGTTCATTTTATGAAACACACTCAAGCTCTTTTCTTCATCATAACATATATTTATTCATCCATTTATGTTTCCCACCTGATCACATTTAAAATGTTCCTTTCATAATAATAATAATAATACTGAATGTTGGAAGTAATGCATTTCTGAGTAACAGTGTTTCTAACAGCACAATCAGTAACAACAATACAGTTACTTAAATATGAATAGGTTTGTTACTCCTTGAAAAGAGCAGATGCCATATGGTGCCTTCAAATGGAGTTTACCGTGTTCAAGAGACCATGTGAACGCCCCCTCATGTGGTGTTCATGACATCATAAGTCATACTTTTCTGAAAAAATTAAAGTTCACGTTAAGTTGTGACGTATTTGATGTTAGTTTCAGAAATATCAGAGTCCATGGACACTTACTTTTTTGTACTTTCTTCATATATCTGTTGAAAATGTTGATATTGCAACGACCTAATCTTGTCATTTCCCTCTTCACTTTAATTGCCTTATAAGCTTGTTAACCCCAGTGGCTTCTAGATACCAAAGCAGTGTCTTGGTGTTCGGTTTCAATGCATATCAAGGTCATAATAAATATTACTATGAAAAATTTTTAAAATATTGTGCTTTGTTGATCCACTGCTTACTTTCAGCATAGTGATAATAAATTTAGAATCTGACAGTGTTGTGTCAGTCGTGCCAAAACTACACAAAGACAATGGGTGTGCATATCTAATTGATGCATCAATGGAAATACCCAAAAAGTAATGAAAAAGTTACTTTATTAATAACTATTTATTATGCAGTGAATGAAAAGTAATTGAATTACTTTTTGACAGAAGTAATTCATGATTGTAATCAATTACTAATCATCACAAAGTTGTCCAACAAACTGTACTTGTGCAAAGAGAAAGTAGCTTCCCTGAGTTTCAGTTTATTCATATCACACAAGCAACAAGGAAAATGAGAAAGGTCAGCAGGTGACTTCAGGACGTGTTGTCTCTGCAGATGGAGAGTCAGGATACCTCAGACACAGTTTTGTCACATTGTTGGACAGCATTGCAGATCCCTTCCCCCTCACCTGCTCCACATTCATTTTTGTAACTTTCCACAACAGACAACCTAACGATCACACCCATTTATAGAGTGATTGGATTGGCCGAGTGTAGCGAGGTGAGGTATGCAAATTTTTTTCATTTAAAAAAAACATCTTGTTTACCATTTGTACGGTGAAGTGACACATAATGAACATATTCAAAAGAGAGCACATCTATAGTCTTTATGTATTAAATATATTATAAAACAGTAGTTTTAAAAAGTGCTTTGTGTGATATCTACACAGAAATCTTGGGCTAAGGCCATGTTTGTTCAAAGTCAAACATGCACCACACATTTTTACAAAACTGTCCCAAAATATCCACAGTAACTCTGACATGCTGATGAGTGTCATTAGAAACCTTGTGAATCCAGAAGATAAAAACACATGGCACACCTCTTTAAAACAAGTTCAAACTCTGCTCGGATCCTGTAAATAAAGGGCGTGAAAACTTACAGCAACCAAAGAGGTGTAATATAACTGTTTAAAGCTCAAGACAATATTTAATCATTTTAAAATCTAAACTCTCAAATACATTAATTTTAGTAATAGTGAAACTCATCAAATAATGAATGACATTTGTCACTCTAGGGCTTTATAAACATTATTTAACCAGTGTTTATTTTTGCTTGCAACTCATTTGTCTGCATTATAATTCCTATGGCTATTATTTTAGCACGTCTGAATCTATTTGTCATGTGGCTGATGTGTTGATGGCTGTGGGAGCTAATGATTAAACTGGGGGATATCCTGTCCTTGTGTACAGGTGGGGGGGCTCAGAGCAGCCCCTGACATCCTGAACCTCTTACTGTGGGAGCAAAGGTCAAAGGGAACAGATAAGGTCAGTGTTATCAGCTGCACATTCAACCCTGCACCACTACTGTCACTAGCAAGGTTGATGATGTAGCATCAACACATCACTGAGTATTTTTTACTGCAGTTACAACCTCCCCAAAGAAAAACCAAAAGGAACAGTTCAGCTGAGATCTTGAAGCAAACTGTTGCCACATGTTTTTTGCACAATTTTAAAATTATACACGAAAAAAATCACAATAACAAGAAGCAATAAACTGTGCAGGAAGAGGCAAAAAGCCCAATGAGCTCATTTTAAACCTCCACCTAAAATAATCAGAACTTTGAGAAAGCATGAAAACACAATATTAACATTAAGAAAATAATTACAGAAGAGTAAACATGTGTATACATTACAAACAACAACAAAACAACTATTATTATGAATTTAAAATAAAAATGTGATATTAGGAAAAACTAATTTAATAAACATTTTTTAAAGCAAACTGTTTGGTACTCTTCAATCTTAATGATAATTATGTGGATTAGTGGAAATCTGAAACCCTGAGTAGGTAAGAATGGATGTGTGAATAAATTACAATTTAAAATGTTTGGGAACGTCCCCCTCACCCAATTATATTTTATAAATCCGAAAACATCTTTGAGAGATATTGATGATGTAAATAGCAAGAATCTGAATATTTTTTAGACACGGAGCAGATGGGATTTGAGATTGTAGTTGGATTGCAATCTTCACAAATTAAAAGTATCTGGGGGGGTCATGATTTTGTGTCCTGTCCAAACAATGTTACAATATGAAAGATATGGATAAATTAGACTGTAGCAAAGTGTGACTAAAGTTACCCTCCTTATTATACCAATAGATTTACTTATATCTAAAATAACCCCGTCAGTTTGTTCTCTCCAACTCCCAGGGATCTTTTATTTGGTGCATTTCAACAGACTCAATAATAATTTTTTCCCCAGTAAAAATAATTCTGATATTTCTAACTGTGCTGTTGCCATGACGACTTTGCTGCACTGTAACAGTCTGATACAGAAGATCCAGGCTGCCTTCAATGGACCATCATCCCCTGCACTGTCACTGTCTGATGCTGCAGTTACCCATAATGCCACCAGCGTCGAGTTGGTGCCATGATAAAAACTGGCCTCCCTATCTGTAAGGAGACTCACTTGTTAATAGTCTCTTCAGAGGAAGTTTGGCTCAGTTCATCTCCTTGAGTTGCTCTTTTATTATGACAGCAGACACTGGCTCAGTACTGAGGTCAGAGAGGAGTGAGTGCCCAGCTTCATCTTCTTCTTCCTCACTGTCAGAGGAAAAACAACAGCATCTAAAAAGTGGGGAGCATCGAAAGTGAGTTCAAACAAAACACAGATTGAAAACCACTCAAGATGTTGAGCAACCTGGCCACTGATTGTAAAGCAGATGTGGTTTCTATGAAGGCATTTTTATCACTGTTAGATTCCAGTGAAGATTCTGTAAATCCACAGACAACACGTCATCTTTCACTAGATCCTCTTTTCAAGCCTCCAGGTGGAAGTTACTGTTTTCTCTACAACTTTGTGTCAATTTAATACATCAAGATCCATCAGTATGAAAGTGTAGTCCTTCCTTAGTTAGTGATGGTTCATCATAGTGTTGTAGTCAAGACCGTACCAACCGAGACCAAGACATTATCAAGACTAGAGAGTATCGAGACCACGACATTTGGAGGTCAAAACCGAAACAAGACCAAGACTGTATGTATCAAAGAAAAATCACAACAAAACAGAACCAAATGATCAGTATCGTTTTTTGAAAAAAAAACCCCAAAACAAAACATTTGCTTTTACATAAATACAACAGCAACAAAAACTAATCTTCCGATCGTCTCCAGTCGTCTTCATCCACTCTCTGTGTACATGGGACATGTCACTCTGGGTGTCACAAAGACCATATGACACCAGCAAGGCAGCAGCTACATTATATTTTTCTCACTTATCACAGTAGTGCTGGCCTGGTCTTGACCGGTCTTGATCAAAAAACCAGAGTCCACCCTGTCCGAGAGCAAGACAAGACTGAGTAAAAATACCTCCAATGGTCTCAAGACCAGTCTCAAGTACTACAAGTCTAGTCTAGTCTGAAAAACATCCTGTTAAATCAATATCCATAAACCATGTATCATAAAACCAATCAGACAATAAATTTCTTGTGGAAAATAAACATGAGAGCAGCAGTTGCCCATTCTGCATTTCAAATACAGTGTGTACAGTATGTATGTTTGTAACATGTTCAGAGCTGGGACCATGTGTAATCATGTACATTTACTATATATGTACATTGTTCTGTCATGTCCAGTATGCACTCAGTCACAGGACTCCAGTCTCTTATTATGTATTTAATATTTTATTTTTCCTTAATATTTTCTTTTTTTTTTCCTTTAAATTACATCATTGCAATTTCATTTTCTGTGAGTGGAGGCTCCAGAAGGGTCTCTTGCCTTGACTTTGCACCATTTCTTTTTTGCTGTCTTATGTCAATGTTATGTTTTATTGTGCTAAATAAAATAAAATAAAATAAATCACCAATCATACCAGCTAACTGCTCTGGGTTCACATGTTGCTTTGTGTGTGGGAACGTCCTCAACCATTTTCTCACGACCATTTATATTTGGACATTAAATGTGTTCTGGGATCACACAAAGTTTTTTGAAGGGGGTCACAAAGTGCTACCTAGTTGGATAAATATGTCATTCCACTTCTAGGTACCTCTGGTCCATGACTACGATGTTTTTCTAGGTAATTGTAAAAAAATACCACAAATGGCTGACGGCCACTGCAGCTAAAAGCAAAACAGTTTTCAGCATCAGACATAAATGTTTTCTTTTGGTTATTAACAATGGAAATTACTTCTTGGCAGCATCTGTGGCTGCAATCAGCTCCCCTAATTGTCCGACATTTTATTCGCAGTGGAGCTCACAGCGAGCACACACGGTCTGAGTGTGCGGACAGGAAAAAACTCTCCTTCGTACACAGCTCCCATCATTACGTGACATTAACAGAGCAAAGGACACTTTGACTAATGCTTGTAATTTTGAGGGTTTTCCTCCGAACAGAAACATTTGCTTCTGCTCTTGGAATGAATGTTTAATGAAAGGCAGGCAACATCAGCATGTTGTTTTCTTTTCATCTGTGTATTTCCCACATGCATGATAGTGGTATAAACTGTCAAACACTGACTTGGAGATGATTAATTGCCAAAAAAGAAAAAAAAAAAAAAAAAAGCGGCTTTGTTTCCTGCTGGAGTGAGAGAGTTACCAAGCGAGCAGGAGCACTTTACACTTCACAATGTTATGCACTGTACTTACTATCTACCATTTATTTGGATGTAAATTTATGCTTTAGATATTGTCTACAAAACATTTCTGGTCAAAAAACAAAGACCAAGACCTGATCAAGACTAGAGAGTATCGAGACCAAGACGAGACCAAGACATCTGGTAGTCAAGACCGAGACAAGACCAAGATCATTTGGAGGTCGAGACTGAGACGGGACCATGACCATAAACGTCACAACAAAACAGAACCATGTGACCAGTACCTTTGTTTTTTTAAATTAAGTTTGCAGCAACAAAAATTATTTTCCTAGCGTCTCCAGTCGTCTTCATCCACTCTCTGTGTACAGGGGACATGTCCCTCCAGGTGTCCCAAACACCACATGACACCGGGAAGGCAGCAGCTAGGTTTTTTTTTTTTTTTTTATTCAAATTGTTGCCTTGTATTACTTGTATTTCTGTGTTGCCTTTCGCACTACTGTATTGCTATTTTATTTTATTTCTCTTTCTTTATGTGCGCTGTATTTTATCAATGTAAAGCACTTTGTAACATTTGGTTAGAAAAGTGCTCTATAAATAAAGTTTATTAGTATTTTTATTATTATTATCCTACTTTTCCCACTTATCTCAGTAGTGCTGATTTGGTCTTGACCGGTCTTGATCAAAAAACCCGAGTCCACCCTGTACGACACCGAGACTAAGACCCTTAAAAAGTGGTCTCAAGACCGGTTGAGACCAAGAGCAATCTCGATCACTACAACACTAGTGGTGAATGACAACAAGCATGTTTCCCGTCCTTAAAAGATTCAAAAGTCCTGCAGCACCTATAGAGGGATAAGGTAAATAAAATTGTTCTCCAAGCTGGTTCATAAGAAAAATGATTCATCCTGCAAAGTAAATAATAATTAATATTATTCTTAGATTTTTTTTTTTTTTCACTTTCAAATGACAAAGCATCTGCTTTGATGTTTCTGGACTAAAATCCTCCATGTATCACTAGTTTTAATGGAGTGTGACAACAGCCAGAGAGCGAGTGGTCAGTCCATATGTTGTCATGACTTTTGCTTTATGTTTGAACTGTGACTGCTTGTAATTGTTTTCTGCAGAGTGAAATGATTGATGAATAGCTGAGTAGCTTCTGTCTGTCCGTGTGTGTGTGTGTGTGTGTGTGTGTGTGTGTGTGTGTTGGAGAGGGGAGGGGATTGTCTGCAGGGGGCAGGTGGACACTGGTGCGACTCACAGGGGGCTCAGGGCCCCTAGCAGGTGGATGCTTGGAGAATAGAAATTAAAAAAAGGAGGGATTAAGGGGATGAAAGGAAGCTAAGGATTACTTGTCTCCTTTTGGCACCAAAGATAGAAAACAAGCCAAGGGTGTCATGCTACAAACATCCATTTGTTTGGTGAAAGCAAAATGTATTACGAAGTGCTAGTTGTTCACTTCTTCAACTATATAGACATGGTCCAACATGTCTAAATACAAGGTTGTAAAATAATAAATAGATGCAAAAATGGAAGATGCAAATAACTAATAAGACAGTAAATAACCAGGAGTTTACAGATATTTAAGAATTTTCTGAGGAGAAAAGCTAATAAATAATTAAATCAAATAAAGATTAATCCTACACTAAAAAAAAATGTTGAGTAATTTTAACCCAGAACTGGGTAAGTGTTGGACTAAATACATGCTGGGTTAATTTAAACCACTAAGATGGGCTGTTTTTAATCAACTTCATTGTGTTTCCACCAAAAACTTTCAACCTTTGATTGTTTTTACTCGTTTTGTTGTCTTGTCTCAACATTTTGTTGTTTGGTTCTTGGCATCTTGATGAATGAGCATTAAAACAACAAAATGCTGAAATATGTTGAGTAAAAACCTCCAACATTTGGGTAAAAACACTAAAATGTTGGATAAAATTCACACAAATTTGGGTAATAACCTTAAAATATTGCTTAAAACAAGATAATACTGGGTAAAAAACACAAAATTTGGGTAAAAATAACAAAATGTTTGATAAAAACAACAAAATGCTGAATATAAACAACCCATCTCACTGAGTTAAATTAACTTGCAGCTTGTAGTTAATCCAATATTTACCCAGTTCTTGGTTACTGTAAGTTAACCAAACATTTCTGGACTGTGTATTCTCTTCTAAAACTTCCCATATCTGGGAACCTTGATAACATTTTTGCTCAGTTAACTGACTTAACCACTGTTTCAACGTTTAGGGAAATACCCTTAATGTTATGCTTTGTTATCAAGAGCTAAATTAAAAAGATCAGTACCAGTAAGATCTGTTAAATATAAAACTAGAGCCAGCAGCTTGATAGACTGGACACACAGGGAAACTCCTTGCATGACTTGGTCCAAAGTGAAGAAAATCCACCCACTGACACTTGTAATATCATACAAAAACCTGTGTTTTAGAGATGGATACATGGCGGGCTATTTCTTGGTGGTAAGCAGTGACTTTTCAAAAGTTTTTTTTCTAATGTGATTTTAAAAAATACTTCAGGAAGTTACTGCTCCCGTACAGTTTGATAACACTTTATTGCAGTGTACATGACCTTTTGGCTGGCCTACTTATTATTGTTCACAGCTGTAATAGTCTGTAACATTTTATAAAGGTCAGTAGCGTTTCATAAAGATGAGTAAACTCCAATAAAACTGAATATAGATTTACATCCCATTCCTGTATTTACTGTTGAAGTTGACAACACTCATTTAAAGTAGGTAAAACTCTTCAGGTTGTTCCTCTGCCTCAATTTATCTGAGTGAAAATCAATATGATCTTATCAAAGTTCCAGTGAAATGACTCCCTACGCCTCCACCCTCGCGCCCCACCCCAGCTAGTTTGTTTCTGTTGCTGTGTGTCGGTGAACACAGCCTCTGCTGTGGATCATGGTACACAACATTATTTATTCATGGCCGGGAACGATAGATGTGGTGCACTCTTCTCCTGAGTATTGTCCATCTGTTAGCTGGCCTACTGTACACACTAATGTAATATGAGTCCTCAGGAGGCGTACTAATAGCCGTTCATGTGTTAACGCTTCACACTATTTATCTGTGTAATAACACTACCGTTAATTATAATTAGTGCCCCGTCGTTGGAATGTGATTTATCTTTCCCTGAAGAAGTGCAAGATAAACAGAGTGTAAAATGTGACCTTACCGGTTTTATTTGATCACCACTGCACTGACAGCAGTTCACCCTCTCACAAGACACCTCTAACATGGGAAAACATCAGGTCTAATTGCTCCCTATAAGACACTCTATAATCCGTCTCTGAGGACTGCTGTACACATCATTTTACACAAAGCTGCAGATAATTTAATTTCCACCCAGGGAGCTTTCAGCATTAGCCTGTAATAGAAAACGAAGATTGCTGCCAGATCTCCAACACAAGTGCCCCTGTATCACAATGATCATGAAATTGAAGCAACAAAATCAGTTTTCCTTTACTGATTGTTCTGTACTGATTCAAACCTCCCTGTGGCAGATTCATAATATATAACTTTTTCCATGATCAATAGTCCCTCACTAATTTCTCAAAGTATTCATAAGTTGTGGATGTGTAGTGTAATTTGCACAGTGTAAATTCAAATGCACTGAGAGTGATACCTTTACATTTTGTTGCTTCCATCTGTCACCAGATGCTGTAATTGATGTTGCACTGAGAGCTGTAAAAACCCCTCCTCTCTCCAAACATAAATTACAAGGAAAAGGTGTTAGACTCAGCTGCCATTTAATGAAATGTAACAAAGTGGATTGGCTGCAGACAGTTTACATAATCATTTTCTTTGGTGGAAAGATAATTCTCTGTTTCACAGTCTGATGAGCAATGCATCAGTAGAGTACTCTGCATAGGCAGATAATAACATGCTTTATCATGTACTGTAATACTCCAGATAGCTACACACACTGCAACATCTGATCATCCCCGGGGACTGAATCTGTGTGGCTCGCTTTCCATCTTCAGTTTAAAAAACACACAGCTTCTACAATAGACTGCAGTGTGGAGGGGTGTCTCACTTTGATCTTTAAATACCCTCTAACGTTAAGGCACGCTCATTGGCTTTGATTTTTTTTTTACAACTATTGTGCAAAATGCAGACGCTCCCTTGAATCTCCTCCTATGTAGCTGTAGTACAGCAGAGAATGCGTGAACACCTATCCTCTCTTTTTATTTTTTTCTTCCTCCAGCACCACCACCATCTGTCCCTTTCTTCCATTTCATGTGCTCAAGCAATATCCACACCCCTCTCATAGCAACAGCACGCCGCCGCCGCCCCCGCGCC
Organism: Pseudochromis fuscus; assembly: GCA_900323345.1. NCBI lineage: Eukaryota > Metazoa > Chordata > Actinopteri > Pseudochromidae > Pseudochromis > Pseudochromis fuscus. The sequence continues at coordinate 38,654 of OOFC01049002.1, forward strand.
TTGCAGTGGATTTTTCTTCCCCTGGATCTCCGCCTCGCACCATGCAGACGGTCCCTGGGCCCTGCCTGACGGTTCAGTGTTCCCCCCTCCCCCACCAGCCGTGCTCCTGTTTCACTCAAAGATGGCGGCGGCTCTAGAGCCCCTGGTCTCTGGCTGCATTTTTAAGCTTGTTGTTGTCTCGCTTTCGCACGGTTTTGGCACCTTCTCCTCGGCGGCTCGACACGAAATCCCGGTGAGTAGCAGCGGAAGCCGAACGGAAGGTAAATGGGATTTTTTCCACGGTCCGCTTTATCCGTGCTACCCTCGTAAACCAGAACCGGACCAGCTCTGGCTTTCTGGGGGAACCGCGAGAGGTAGAGGGAGAGAGGGGTACGGAGGGATGGTGATCGCGGAGGTGGGT
>OOFC01049006.1:2274-13997 GCA_900323345.1 Pseudochromis fuscus
CTGGTCAACATACAACTGGGGATGTGATCTAAAAGCATTAAAAAGACATTTTTCATTGCAGGTGGACATATTACCGTATTTTCCGGACTATAAACCGCTACTTTTTTCCGACTTTGAACCCTGCGGCTTAAACACCGGTGTTTCTCATGTATCTGCGGCACGAAGCTCGTTAGCTTTTTACAAGCTAGCAAGCTCCGTGCCGCTGATACATTTAGCGTCGTCACATCAGACCCGGTCAGAGTGGACCACATGAAACAATAGCGGCTTATAGACAGGTGCGCTCAATAGTCCGGAAAAAACGGTACATTATTTTATCCTACCATAAACTTGGTTTTATTTGCTGTAGGATCCTTGTTTGTTGACACGTTAGCACTCTTGCACTTTATTGTTGACTTTCTATGGTGCTATGATCCTTTGTGAGCATCAAAAAATGGTGCAACACCTTGTGATATGTGCATTATTGGGATATGTGCAATACCGTGTATCACTGTGACGGTGACCGCTGACCCTCACTGCTACTATTTGTGCAGTCTTTTGTGTGTATGTGTGTGTGTGTGCACTAGCATCTAACATCATGGGTATAGGCCCCGGTGCAAATATTTTTTTGTGCCCCCACGCCCCGCCCGAAACACAAGCGTACCTTGTGCACCATACACGCAGGTACGCACACAAACACACACGCACAGCCACTCAAGAGAGGCTAGGCTAAAGCTAAACGTGATGCTACATTTTCTCGTCAATTTTCATTCACTTGCTTTTTTTTTTCTTGCTGAAATGAAAAACAACTCACCTCACACCTCACGACTCATCATGACTGACAGGGATCAACGTGATTGGACAAACCATCTTTTCCTCCTCCCATACCAGCCACTCAGCGTCACCTTGCCGACCCGCCCCAAGATATTCCCTTCACAATAATTTTTGACGGCGTCCGGGCCTCGTCCATATTTACACCACCGTCTGTGTCAGTCTGTTTACACTGTTGTGTTATGGCAGCACTGTAGCACTACTGTCCAAGACAAATTTCCCTCAATGGACAATAAAGTTTATCCTGATCTTGATGTAAGAGGAATAACAAACCCCAACATCTTAATTTAGTAACTATATTTTTTCCCTGTCTGACAAATCCAGCTGTTCAATATAAAAATTATTGAACTTAACTGAATTGTTTTTATTGAAAGTTGTAGCTGTGATACTGTGAGTGGACACTGTATCCCTCTCCACTTCTTTCAGTGAGTAAAATAGACATAAAGAAGTGCAGAGTGGTGCATCTCTAAGCCAACCCCATTCATCCCAAACACAGACAGACCCTTAATAACCAAAAAAGAACCAGGGGATGTGATTTTCCATTAATCAACAATGGCACAGCGAGCTCATTTGTATTGTTACGGAGTGCATTTCTGAATTTAGGACATTGTGAAGAAATGACCCCCTTACGCATGTGAACAGCCTCTGAGAGGGGGAGGCAGGGGGCGGGGCCTGTCACGGCGATGTTGATCGATGATGCTGCTGCAGATTATGAACACAGAATTAGCACATTAGGACTTGTATGATAAATAGAGCAACCAGCAGCCAGTCCCCTGGTCACCTCACACAGCAGCTCGACAAACTGACTGCAGAGGTGTGAGGCTTCAGCTGATCGTAGTGTCCAGAAACTGAGCTCGCTGGGGTGGCTCAACAGGAGCCTAAAGGTGACGACTGAACCGCACTGTGCTGTACGTAGGTAAATTAATAAAAAAATTAAAGCTTTAGTGAACGTCAACGTGCAGATTCGAGCTACCAGACTGTCTCGACAGCGCTGACCTTTCAGGAAAAGGAGAAAATCCAAAATGGAGGAAGCTATTGTAGCTTATTAGTTGTGTTGCACAACTATTTTTCATTACACAACTAGTTTGGTGACAGGAGACGTATTTAAGAATATTTCCAAGCTAATGAGCTCATTGATAAATATTCACCTTTATATGTTACTGCAGTGCATCAGTATCAGGAAGCAGCGCCTCCTAACGTCTGTTAAGAGCAGTACACACACATAAAGTCCCTGCAGCAAACTTTTAACTTTGTCAAAACATCTCAGATATCTATGAATCATAAAAGAAACTCAATTTAATTCAAATGATTACTTTTGTAGACAGCAAGAGAAATATTTCTACTAGTATTAAACATGCATGTACATGCTTAAATATTTTTACTGCATTGTAAAATGGCTTTATTCTGTTATTTGTATTTCATTTTGTAAATAAATAAGAAACACATTTGTAAAAAGGTATAATTTAATAGGTATGGTTACATACATTTTGGCAGATTTTATAATTTATAATTTATTAATCACATTTCTCAGCAAATTTTTCTTTACATGTTAAGTCGATTTATTTACAAAAGAAAATATTGTGTTGTACAAAGTTATAGTGTAGTTAAGCATTCTGATAAACTACTGTTTGAGTTTTGAAACTGATGATAAGATGTAGAATATTAAGCTGTTACTTAATTATTTATTAAATATAAGTAAAATATCCCAATATACCTCAAAAAAAATCCTGTTTTTTTAAACATCCAAAAGCAGCCTAGTTTGTCATTTTCTAGAAAGTATTAATAAGCCACGACACAGTTTAAAATATGTTAGGAACATTTTGTCATTTTTTATTATCTGTTTTTTTTTCTCTTCAGAAAAATCAAATGAGAGGAAATAACTGACCCAGAAGAAGAAAAACTGAAAGAAGCCTCTGATGATGAGAAGCACAAGTGAGTGAGGGTTTAGTTTTTACAGTTTGCACTACATTCATTTTATTTCTTTTAAACATTGTGTCTAGTTACTTGCTACAAGTCATGATCTACAGACTGTCCCATGAATGTTTTCTCCTCACAGCAACATTTCCACTTTGGTTCAGGTTGAACAAAGACCCACAGTCCAATGAGCCTGCTGTGATTAACTCCTGGTGTTAATGAGCCACAGTAATACTTATTGTTTTCTTCTGATTCCATCAATCATCAAATGAACACAAGACACTGAGGAGACTTCCTGACAGGAGGAAAACTTCAATGTGCATAAGCCACACCTGAGGTCAGACTGGAAACAAGACATTTAATCAGACATTTAATCACATGTAATCAGTGATGAAGTGTGGATATGGACTGATTTGGAAATGAACTATGTTACATTTTTAAAAACAATGTCCTCCTGCTGTATGAATAAAACCTTTTCTAAAGTGGAGGCTTGCCATGTAAAATGAGGCAGGAAGTTACAGTTGTGCTTTGTCCACTTTCTTCCTCTGACTGCTTTCTTCAAAGACACAACAGCTTTTACCACAATTTATTTGCCATTCATCTGGGATTTGTCCGTTTAGTGATAGATCTGTGACAGATTAAGTGTTATGTGCTCAATAAAGAATAAAGTGAAATCAAGGACAGGTTAATTGTCCAGTATTAACTTGCTTTCTTTTTCACAAAACGTTTGGACTCTGACAGGAGGTGGACGGCAGAGGGGATTTATTTACCGTGGAGGATAATCCAGATACAGTAGAGGCCAGATAAACACCACAGAGCCAACGTTCAGCAGCATATAGACCAGGCAGCAACAAATTATTAAAACAAGCTAATAAAAGATTGTTTCATTGTTTTATGGAGCAAAAAAGTGATGGATGCAGCTGCTGACAGTCCATCACAACAGAAGTATGAATTTTTGTACATTCATAGTCCCCAGATCGAAGGAGTCATTATAATTATTTTGAGGACTTTTCTTCAGGCTGACATGTTATTTAATCCAAAATATTTGAACAGTTATCACACAGATTCTCATCCGCTGCCCAAAGGATACATCTCTCTGCCCCGTCCACACGGAGACGAAATGAACACGTCTCCCCGAAAACGGATATTTATATCTGCGTCCACACGAAAACGCCGAAAACGCTGTAGTCAATATGCCAGGCCTGTATGTGGCGCTGTAACGCTGCCACAGAAACACACCAAAACAGAGAAGAAGACACGGAGCATGCGCATTAAACTCGTACGAGGTAAAACCAACACCCACAACAATACACACTTGTTGCTAAAAGTCAAAACAAGCCCAGTAGCTGCTGCAGCACTAACGCGACGCTGTGTTCCGCCATTTTTACTGTTGTTGTCGGGGTTGCGCAGGCGAGTTAAGGGTCAGAGGCGGGGCTACAGCGGCAGCGTTTCAGGTTAATGCGTATTCGCTGTCCACACGGAGACACAGTGGGTGGCGTCTTCAGACTTTGCCACTCTGGGACCCGGTTTCAAAAAGTGTCGGTTTTGGCTGCCAAATCCCCGTCTCCGTGTGGACACAAGGCGTAAACAATGAAAAACTTTGCTGTTTACACTGAAACCCATCTCTGTGTGGACAGGGCCCTAGTGTATGAAGTAATGAGTATCTACAAAACACATAAGGGAGGTTTCAGAGTTGTGATGTTAGGGTTAAAGTACGCAGGACTGATCATGGTCTCACTGTTAAGGGTGTTGCCGTAATGAAACCGAAAGGCTTCAGTATCATCAGTGTGCTTTCTCTCTCTGTGCCTCCAAATCCTGCCTCAGGTTGGGAATCCATCTCCTCTGTGGCTGGATGGCAAAAGACATCAAAGGAAAGGTCCTCATCCTCTTCACTGCTACACTCATCTTCATCCTCATCTCCAGCATGAAAACATTCAAGATGACCAATTTTATCCCAAAGCCGCGTTCAGCTTTCTGCCCCAAGCAGATCTCAGATCAAACCATCACCCCGCTCAGACACACCAAGCACTTCCTGTTGTCAGCCTACATGGACCAAAGAGTGCCTGGTTTGGATGTGCGCATCATTGCAATATTTAGGAGGGACTCCATCCAACCACTCCACTGCTTTTTCTGCTGTGCAGCCAGTCTAACTACAACAACTCCAACAACCATCTTACAACACACGGACAACTTTGGTTTTCCCTTCGTCACTACAGATGTCATGTGTCAGATTCCTCAGAGCTGCAACGCCACACATGTCACTCTGACTCAGCCAGACAGCGGGGGTAAATCTAACCCGATGTGGCTTCCTATAAGAAACAAGAGGGAGGAGGAGAGGAAGCTGCAGTTTAACTTCACAGTCTGCATCTCCAACCTGTTTGGAGACTACAACAATGTGCTTCAGTATGCACAGAGCCTAGAGATGTACCGGTCAGCACAGCATCAACACCACAAACCACACTGTCACAGTTTAGGGACTTCAAAGTCTCTGTTGATAGGATCTGAAAAAACTGTATTATAGGCTACAACTGCAGCACTTCTGGCTTAGATCACATTTTACAGGTGTTAATGTTACTGGTGCTGAGTCCTGCCCCTCAGTATTTGGTAGTTTTACAGTTGATGTACAAAAACACAGTTTATAAATCCTTAGTGGCTGTTTGTCTTTTCAAAAACCATGTCGCCTGTTACTCTGGGAATATCACAGACCTCCCTCTGAAGTCTTTTCATTCATGTTTTTTTGCCAGTGCAGTGTTAGTCAGTTGGTTCTCACTCAACTATTATTGGATTGTTTCTCATTAGCATTTTACAAAGTTAACCATCCAATGCTAGTGACTTTGGTGAGCTACCACCTTTTTATCTACAACACTTTTATTTTTTAGTGTCTCAACAACGTCATGTTCATCTCTACTTGAAAAAGTTTTCACATAGCTTCAATACCAGGTCAAAGTCTGAACATTATGGTTTTATTTTATAATTTATCTTTGGTGAAATTATGTGAGTGAAGCACAGACTGTTTATAGAAATGGACAAAGCAAGCAGGTCTCAAAAATGATGTCAATGTGGATGTGTAAAAAAAGTGCAGTACTCCCAATGGCCACTGGAGGCTGACATCAAAAAACTCTGGTGTATGAAGCACTTTTTTTCACAAGTTGTTCTGATGTCATTAGCTAAAGATAATTCTTATTCTTACTGATCTGGTGGTTCATCTGAAAAAAAAAAGTAGAGGAGTATTTAGGGGCGGGGTTAGTTTAATCGACTCATGGGCAGTAACCTTGGGTTTAAGGGTTAGACCCGCCTCCTCACTCCTCCCTTCATATCTAAATATGGTCAATTCAACAACATGGCAATATTCAAATACCAACCTCCTGGCTTTGAGTCCATGTTAGCTTTGTCTATTTAATGCACAGTCTATGAATTTAACCAGGTAAACATTATATCTTTTCACCTTTTTCAATAAGTCAAGTGTTTTTTGTATAAAGATGATTGTGTGAATTTTATTTGAAAGTGAAATGAACAGATACAGGAAGATGTTTGTGTGTCTGGACCATGACAGATGCGACTGGAGCTAAATGGAAAAACCTGTTCTGATTTGCTCTGTAATTTAACCTTTTCCACTATGTTGCCCCAGGTTACTGGGTGTGGACAGAGTGGTTATCTATAACACCAGCTGCGGCCCAGACCTCGACCGCCTGCTGCAGGATTACAGCCAGGAGGGGTTTGTAGAAATAGTTCCCTGGCCCATCGACAAGCACCTGAACCCGTCCCGTGGATGGCAGTTCTCACAGCATGGAGGTGACATACACTACTTTGGCCAGCTGACCACGCTTAATGAGTGCATTTACAGATCCTTTGAGCGTTCGCGCTATGTCCTGCTGAACGACATAGATGAGATCATAATGCCATACCAGCACAACAACCTGATGTCTCTGATGAACATGCTACAACAGCAACATCCAAATGTAAAGTATTCCTGGCATTTGATATAAGACATAACGGTCCAACCATATTTGAAGTTTTTTAATTGCGTACTGTGTTCTGCAGACAGGGGTGTTCCTCATCGAGAACCATATCTTTCCCAAGAAACACTTTGACCCGAGTGGGAGGTTTCACCTGCCTCAGTGGGACGGGGTGCCAGGAGTGAATATTTTGGAGCACATCTATCGGGAGAACCCAGATAGAAACATATACCATCCACATAAGATGATCATTCAGCCAAGGTAGGCTCTACTGGTCAGACAGATGGTGCATTTACACTGGTACCTACTCACTTCACTTCGGTTTTGTCGCATTTACACTGGCAAAAAAGTACCTGGCACTTGGTACCTGGTACAACTTTTCGTACCTCCTCTCCTGCGGTTCCAAAAAAAGTACTCGGTCAGGTCGGAGCAGGTACTAAAATCTTATTGGTCGAATCATCACTGCGTCATCACTGCGCGGCACGTAATCTGTCCCCACAAACACCCGGCATTTCTAAAACTTCAGCAAACCGTGCAGACGTGTTTGAAATAACAAGAAGAGAAATGGCATCTGTTAGAAATCCTGCCCCATGGACTCAGGACGAGGTGCAAACCTTTCTGTCATTAGTCGCCGATGAGAAATTTCGCGCGGTCAGAAACGAAAGAATCACATAAAAGATGACGTCACGAATGACGGCCAGCTACACGGAGGAGGGACTATCCTCGGCAATGTAAATGCAACCGAGGGGCCAATCCCGAGCGATCCGAGGCGAAGCGAAGTGAGAAGGTACCAGTGTAAATGCGCCATGAGTTACTCACTGTAAGACACACATTAAATCCTGTGAACTTGTAAATCATTTTGATTTGTTTGTTATTTAATGTCAAAACTTTTCATATCAGGTGTTTTCCTAACTTTGAAAAGTAAATAAACTGTGTCCAATTACAGCAATTTTCAAAATCCACCTGTGTCTCCATGCATGACAGATTGGTGGAGCAGACATCGGTGCACGAGGTGCTCAAGAACTTCGGGCAACGCTACAAGGTTCCACTGGAGGTTTGTCGGATCATCCACGTCCGAGAGGCGCTGCAGGGCTCGTTGACGCTGGAGCAGCTCAATGAGGACAAACGACTGTGGGATTTCCACGAAGAACTGGTTCCCAATGTGGACAAGGTGCTGAGGAGAGCCGGGCTGCTGAACCCAGAGATGCACAGCTGATGGATGGGAGGGAGAGATGCTCAGCGGACACTTGTTGAGCAGGTTACCACTGAAGGAAAATTTGTGGTGTCATATCATGATATCAGTGTATTTTCCGAATTGTTGTCTCATTTTGCACCTAAGGACCCTGCACTGAAGTAAATGCTGCTCAGGTGGTAATATCTGAATACTGATATCAACTGACATTTAAGGTCAGAGTGGTCACGTCATGACTTTTAACACATGTAATCTCTATTGTTGTGTCCACTTAGTCTGGGGAGACGTGAATTTCTGAACCAGAGTCATAAGAATACATTGTCTCTGTGCCATGAATGTGTAATATACAAAATCAGACCCAGTGACAGCTCCATCGAGTTAACACGCTGTACGTGGTATTTATCTGTCAAGAACTGACTGACAGGTTTTCAATATGTCAAGCTTTTGATTCATGATGGATGGTGTAATTTTTTTGTTTATTTAAAGATTTGAGCTTACTCGGGTGGACTTCTGTGGTGTCTCGAGTCTCTGTGCAGCTGCTATGATCAGCAAGGTCTTTTTTGATTGATCTTTTTTTGAGTAGCCGATCTGTGTACTGTATATATTATTTAAATGTTTTTGCACATTAAATGATGCGGGTTGGGATTTCACCTGGACACTGGGAATCTGGGGTCTGTTGGCTATGTTCGTTTTAATTCTTGTTTTTTGAACAAACGCCATCCTCTGATATTACCCAGAGGTAATCATGGTACATGGTTGGTTGGAGTCAGGTGAAATAAAATTAAAAAAAACTTGCTTAACAACTATGGTTGCATAACAAGCATAGTCTGTATATAGGATGGACAAAGCCAACTTGACGTTATCTGTTGTTTGTGGACTTGCACTCTGAAGCAAGGAGTTTGGCATTTGAATGTCACCATATTGGTTGTGTGGAGGTTGACGTGACCATATTTGGATATGAAGGGAGGAGTGAGGAGGCAGGTCCGACCCTTGAACTGGAGGATGCTGCCCAATGTGTATGAGACTTGAATTCGGCTGGGCCGTTTTTCAATATGCGTACTTGTCCGTACTTACGTTCTCATCAGTCGGAGACCTAGTACTGCTCCAATTCAAAGTACACATCTGCCCGAGAACGCATGAAATACCCAGTTGTGTTCTCACTCCTTCATTATCGAGCCTGCATCAGACCAGACTTGTGTGGACTTGGGGAAGCCAAATAGCCCATAATGCATTTTGCAACAGCGAGTGGAGATGTGACGTCAACAAGTATGCTGGTGTTGCAATCACACTTTAGCCTCGGTGCGTTCTCGCCTTCCCGCAAGTCCGTACTCCAGAGTCCGACTTGCAGGTACATTCTCATCAAGTACACGAGTACAAGTTTGTGTACTTTGAATTGAGAAACGGCCCTGGTCTCATTGCAGACTAGACCTGTTGATCAAAATAACCACGCCCCTGAATCATCATCTATTTGAAGGCTAATTTTTACATAATCATGATTTTGATCGCAAGGGGAATTTACTTCAGCTAATGACTTGACATGAATGAAGAAATGTTGACTGAGTATTTCATGATTGAAAATTATGATTTTTTAATTGAAATCAATAGGAGTCAGAGTTATTTGGAGCCAGCATCTAGTGGCGAGTAGGGAGTACTGCACGTTACTGCATGTTTTTGCACTTCTGCACTGGTCTCATTTTTGAGACTCTGTTGATTCTTCCATTTTTTTTTTTTTTAGTCGACGATTACAACCTGCAAACATCAGTCCAAAAGTCAAGTACGGTAGAGGAGGCATCATGATTTTGGGCAGCTTTGCAGAAAGTATCTCAGTGGATAATGTCTAAGCTTACTGGTTAAATGATGCCTCAAGACGTCGAATTAATTCTTCTCCAGAATGATTTCATGCAAAGCTTTTTTTTTAGTTGCTTAGTCAGAGCCAAGGCCTTCACCTGTTAGAGATGCTGTGCATTGACCACGATCAATAGACATCCAAAGAAAATAGTCAAGCTGAAGCATTACAATGAGTAAAAATCACTCAGAAGAAGTGTTATCTGCAGATACTGCCTGCCCTCATTTCAGCTTATTATTATTATGAAATCCAATTTTTTCTAGAGCACTGTTAGTGTTTAACACAGACATGAAAGATTATAACAAAGCAGTTCATTCAAAAAAACAGGTCTTTCCAAAGGGTTCATTTACTGTTTTCTGGTTATTGTATACTCATCCAAGAGCAGTTTTGTTCTTTTGTTTGTTTTTCTGAACATTATCTAATTGGTTGACATTAGATCCAGTCAGCTCATTGTCATATAATATAAATAAACTACATACTCTGTAAATTTACCCACTAAGATAGGTCATTTTTACACATTTTGTCGTTTTTCCCAGAAATTTGTTTTTACCCAACATTTTGTAATGTATTAATTATATTATGTTATAATAATGTAACACTCACAGTACAATAGGAACACAATTTCAGTGATTTTATTTTTTTACTTTTAGGTTCATTTTTTACTATGTGATGTACCCTTTTCCTAAATAAATGATCTAAATGCTGCATTTTTCTATGTGTCAATTTTCACTTAAAAATTTGCTCTGGAGTTTTAACAAAACAAATTGAGCCCTACCACCAGACAGCAGGCAAAGAGGGGGGGATAAAGACCCCTCCTGTGGCAGAGCTATTCTGGAGCCTTTCAGCACCTTAGCAATTTCATGGTTTGCCGTTACACTGTTTCCAGGCAACGCTGGAGATGTTCCTGTTCCAGTTCCCCAGGGAACCAAACAACAATATTTCAGCAGACAAGAGCAGAATCAAGGAAATGACCTGGTACAGTTAGGAAGCATCTGCTGGTAAGCATGTGCATACTCATCAAAGCTGCTGCAACTGGAGATAAAAGGAAAGCTTGATAAAACTGTACAAATGGTGCCAAGATGTGTTCATTTACAAGGTTATCTTCCCAGCTCAGTGTAAATACCACCTTTTATTTGGTTCTAAGGTAAAGCACACGACGTATTTTCACTAAAGAAATTCTGCTGCGTCTATTTTGAACCAGCCATTAATGTTTGGAAAATATTATTATCTAAAGAAAAGAAGTCACCCCACACATATTGGACTCGGACACATTTAAAAAAGCATAATCATTTGGAAACTATTTATTGAACATTTGCAACCAGATATCAGTTAAATACAGAACTTTCAAATCTCTCTCTACATCCCCCAACAGCAGGGACTGGCTCCACTTCATTACACTCTGAGAGGAGGGAATGTTACAGGACTTGGTAAGGCGCACACTGTGCTGGAAGTCATTTGGCTTTCTGTCTTCTGATAATAAAGAGAAACGAAATCTGAGTCTGCCTCTCAAATGTCCAACACTGCTTCCTCTCCTCGCGGCTGTTTCACCTGCAGTCAGGTGCTCGTGTCAATCCTGCGCATACACACCATGGCAAAACGACTCGTGTACATAGGAGGCGAGAAGAGAAAACCAGTATTGATGACTGAGACTCACCCCTACTGAATGTGGTCTCAGATGTGTAGCCATGACTGAAAAGCTAAAAGTAAAATGATCGACATGAATATATTAGAAAAATGGCAATTAGTCTTTAATAAACACCTCGCCTCACCACCTCCCAACAAGACCAAGGTTATAAATTAAAACTGTCCAAATAAAATCAGTTAACCAAGACTTTTGGGCCCATTCAGTTCCATTTCAAGACTGGAAAATCCTCATTGAAAAAACAAATGGCACTTTTCAGTCTGTTGAACTGGAATCTAGACTCCAATGAAATCGACCCCAACCCTAAAATCAACTCTAATTTACATATATGGGTGAGGCGTTCTTCAAGCTTCCGCTGTTCTAGCA
>OOFC01049007.1:29047-42930 GCA_900323345.1 Pseudochromis fuscus
ATGTATGTGTGATTTAACATCTGTATTAATATATTTGCTGCCGGACATTTGAATTTCTCCTAACGGGGATTAATAAAGTTTTATCTATCTATCTATCTATCTATCTATCTATCTATCTATCTATCTATCTATGCTATCTATCTATCTATGCTATCTATCTATCTATGCTATCTAAGCTCTATCTAAAGATCTATCCTATAATATTTTAGCTGTATTCATATTTTATATTATTCTATACCACAGTAGAGAGTTCTGTGTTTTTTACTGTGCAATTATCACTAATTCATATTGGGTGTGGTTCATTTGGAAAAATTTCAGTTTCATACATTCGTGCGGCAGGATCTGACAATATTTAAATTAAAGTGTGACAGTTTGATTATTTCTGGCTCATCACCATCAATAAAATCTGATCAAGCCACACCCACACAGTTTATTGCATTCTTAAGAAATAACAACCATGGTTGTTTATTTTCAACTCATTAAATGTATCAGAGATCTGCTTCAGGACTGGAATCAGTGGCTTTACAAACAACTGTATTTAAGTATTTAAGCAGTCTGTGCAGCTACACTTTTTCTTCCTTTTTCATCTGGAAGCATTTGTACATCAGGATGCCAGAACAGTTTCCTCTGCCAGTGACAGTGTCTGTTCCTGATTATTTGATTAATTCAGTACAATTATCCACTACCCATACGTCGGGACAAATTAGAGGACTGTGTTAAAAGATCAGACTTGTTATTTATTTCCGTTTCCCATGTCAGTAATGTAAATTGCTCACTGTAATTTGGATGTGATTTTTTTTCCCCCCCGACATCCTCCTTAGAAATGTTTAAATGTTGTGTGAATATAAACACAGTCAGTAAACAGTGGATCACCACCGTCGCTGTGCATGAATAGCATTTGGCACAGGACACCGTGAGCCTCTGTCCTGAGTTGTTTGAGATGCACGGGTCTCTCCAGAGTATTTAAATCCAGCTGAGATGACTGATGACCGCGGCCGCCACAGAAGCTACACCGACATGTCCTTGTTGGTCCAAGCCAGTGTTGCAGCGCTTGTAAAAGCAAAGATTTGGTAAATAAGTGCAGTGAAGCGGTGAAGATAAATCGTTCCTATCACCCAAATTCATTTATCTCTTCTGTGGCTGATTTATTTAAGAAGGACCATTATACCATGCTGTGCATTTTCACATTGATGATCAACCTGGCCAAGATTTAGATCTCAGCTCCACTCATTATCATTGGGGTCTGGGGGAAAAAAAAGCAAAGCTATTTTAATATTTATCAAGACTATATTGAAGCACTATCAACAGGAGGTTCTCCAGACTCAAGTGAACTGTGGATGTTGCTTCTACCCAGTAATTAAAAAAACTAAAGTGAACACTTACAAAATTCAGATTGTAATTGATTTTTAAAAATCCTCCCCTGCTGGCAGATTTATTCAAACAAACTCACAACAACTACATTTGGTCATAATCGACTCCTTTCACTAACTAATCACCAAATTCTCTCCAGTCAGGCCTGTTTGCAGCATCTGAAATGACACACCCCCCTCCAAAAAAAAAGCCTCTAATCAGGTTTACCACATTTGAATTTGAGAAGTTGGTTTTGTCAGCCACTCACAGTTCAATATTGTGACTGTTATTCCTGAGACAGTTATTCAAATTCATTCGGTTTAATTCATTTAACTGTCTGGCCAACAGTGACTGCATGGCACAGCACGTTGTTCCCACTGAGTCTGGAAGATCTCAATTTATTGTGCAGTATTTGCTCAGCAACAGAGCCGGAGATTTAATTGGTTCTCAAATTCCAACATGTAACGTCTCTTGCCAGGCAATCAATTAATTCTGTCCCGAACAGAAATGCCAAGAAAACAAAAAAGGTGTCTTATGCTAATGAGTTAGTCGTCAGTGTGTCTTTCAATAAGGACTTTCCTGATATCAGAGAAAGGGGCAGCAGTGGGAACGATGTGTTGTTTCCGTGTTGCATAAATCATGTTTAGTTAGATGGCAAACAGTCAGCTTGTGACTCTGCCCTCAGTGTTATGGTGTTTGTGTGCCAGCCCTTCACATCAAAGTGTGTTTACAGGTCTTGGGGTGTAACTGCATAAAAACTGCTGAAAAAGCTGTGGCTCCTTTTGTGGCTCCAGAGGGAGGAGTGGAGTTTGAAAGGAGTGAGCTTACAAGACCTCTGCAGCCCACTCCTCATCTCTGCTTGAGGCCGGCAGCTCCGGGCTACATTAGCTGCTAGCGTACACCTACCAGCACAACACACTTAAATTTCTGATTGAAGTTTTGGCAGTGGAGGTGTATTGTGGGTAATGCAAGCAGCGTGTTTTCACCTGAAAGGAGAAGGCATGGAATAAAAATAACCAGATATGTGTGGGTCTGCTGCATCACTTTACAACCTTCTACAAAAGTACAAAATGAGGGGTTTCTGTTAATGCTTGGGGGCTTTTAATATTTAATATGACTAATTATGGAAATTAAAAATACAGTAATCCCTCCTCTATCGCGATGGTTGTGTCCCAGAATCCCTCCGTGAAAGATGAAATCTGTGAAGTAAAAAAAACATATGTTTATATTGTTATTTTTATATATTTTAAGCCCTTATAAAGCCCTCCCATACTCTTATAAACATTTCCTGTACAGTTATACAGTATAAACCCTTTATGTTCTCCTAGATATTAGCTTAGATTTGTTGAAATTATGTGTGTAAACACAGTATTTATACACTACGCCCGTCCCGTGTATGAAATCATCTGGGCTGGGGCTTTGCTCGATCTGAGCCAATCAGCACCCAGGACACTTAACCGCGTGCAAGTTTATCAGCCATCAGCCAATAGCGTCCCATGTGTGGCGGTAGAGAACTACAGAGACGAGCAGGGATGACGTCAGTGAGGCGACGGAGCGTAACGTCAGGTAGCGGCGCAGTTAGCTACAAGCTAACTTGACAGGTGGCGGAGTGTTATCAGATTTATGATAAATAAGCTGGAAGTTTGTTGAACTCACGTAGTTTTTCAATAGCATGACACCGTGTATAAAATCAACCGGGCAAACCTACTGAGGAAGTACGTGCCAGAAATTAAAAGACTATTGTGGGCAGAAATCCGAAATATATATTGAGATATGCTTGTATACAAAATCCGCGATGTAGTGAAGCCTTAAAAGTCGAAGCAAGATATCGCGAGGGATTACTGTAGAGACCTGCCTCTAATACAAGCCTGACTTCAATAGAGGCCTGTTACCTTCAGCATTTGAGGTACTGTACTTAATTTACTTACTTATGGGGTCAACTTTTTCATTGTGTGATGTCATGTCTGATGTTTTTAGTATGCACTTACAGAATAATTATAAATAAAGAATAAAACTAGAAATAAAATTGACTTCAGTAAAACAAAAACCCAGAAATTCACAGAACTATCAAGATACAGTAACTTTGATGGTGTAAAAATACTGCATCTCTCCAATATCTGGTAATCAGTCAACAATACTTCGACAATATCTTTGCAATCTTCCTGTCAGACACTCTCTGTCATTATGACTTTGTAGAATAAGGAGGTGTAATCTATCAGAAAAGAAAGCTTAGTACAATTTTAGAGGATTATACTTTAACAGGGGATTTAACTTTGGCTTAGGCAGAAGATTAATGCCACAAATTCATCTGATACTTGTTAGTCCGCCATTTTCCTTCCTGTTATTACAGGCAATTTTGTCTAATTGTATCATCTGGTTTATCTGTTATAGTGCCGTCATGACAGTTTCACTTTGCTGTCCGTGAGAGCCGCATTGGAGGCCTTCATCTTTGGGGACCACTGCACATCGGTTGTTAGGATAAACTTTACTGCTGTTTCTATGATCAGTCCCAGAATATTCACGCAGCCAGACTCCAGTTTTACAGCTTGCAGGCTCAATTGGAAGTACATTTAAAGCAGATAATGGGCCATGGCCAGAAAAGGCCAGGAAGTAGTGCAGGTTTTGTTTGGTCTAACGGAGCAGAGCCTGTTTGCAGAAATGACATGTAGGTTGGAGGAATATCTCTTACAGATGTTTGCTTTATTGTTCTCATCTGCGTGATGTGATATCAGGCATATTGTGTCCTAAAAGAGGTTGTTGATGTTTAAATGTTTGAGTCTACCACCTATGAAGAAACATGTGGGCCTTAATGGGGATCAGATCTCAGCAGGTTGAATTCCATGTGTCTTTGTTACCATTTGTGAAGTGTTGAGCAATTTCGTTTCTCCCTTCCCAACGCTGGGGGATCCACCAGAAACAGCAGAATGGCTGACATTGAAGCAGCCAAGGCTAACATATTGACTTTTATTCCTTATTATGGATCATGCACCAAAAGCACAGGATACAATGTTCCCATAATGCAGGGAAAAAAGCCATGTTTATAAGATACAACTGTTTTTACAGCTTTAAATTCATAACTCACTCAATGTAAATCTTTGACGAATATTTATCCAATATTTATATGATCATTTCAAGTGAAAATTAGTGATAATAATTGATGTGGTGGCACAATTTATCAAACAGGATTATGAATTTAATTGTACATTTCCAAACTTTATTCAAACATTAAAAAGTGCACAAATTCTAATTAAAAAAAGAGTTATATTCTGGAAGAAATTTACCCCCGAATATTTGTAAATTCAATTTAAACTGTAATAAAATTTCTTCCGTTCTGAAATCTCAAGTACAGTAAATGATCTGTGCACAACTCCTGCAAAATACTTTATTAAAAATACTTAATACTCTGCATCTGTCTGTGGCTGTGACACTATCACAGCGTCCAGCGTTCTGTATCAGGTATGCTTCATAAAAAATTCAAAACACCTTCCCAGCCAGTTGTAGCCTGCGGCTCTCAAGGTTTGTCTTTGTAACAATTTGATAACACCGGTCACACTATATTGTGTGTCCTTGAGCACCAACAAGGACGAGAGACTTGTTTCCAGAGTCCATACAGACGTAAAGGTTAGAGAGAAATACGTAGAATGTCTCTGCAATTGTTTTGAATGACAAGGTTGACAATCCTCACAGCGCTTTATTAAATATTACCTTTGAAAGGAGTGAAAGCACAATCGAGCAAGACATTTGTTAAAGCAGAGGGTTGAAAGTATATGAAGGTATCAATAGACATATTTAATATAATCATCCACCATGCGGGAAGCAGAGAAAATGATTCATACCAGCACTACACCATGCAATGAAATGTTATTGGGTATATGAAATTCTAATTCACATGCATAATATGTAATAGTCTCTGCATTGTCGCCTACTTATTGCGTTTGCGTGCACATGATAATTCCACTGTTAACCCTTTCACTATTAGCTACCAGCCCAGTTATCATGGTAACTGATGACTTGCTGAATCCACTAAGTAAGCAGCTTAGGGAGAAGCTCGCGCGCCTACGGTATCTGTAATCTACTTATCAATCAGAAATTGGATTAATCTTCAGCAACAAAACAAAAACGCACCGTATAGCTCGGCGAAAATGACAAAACAATGCTGCTCATGTATCTTTGAAACTTATTAAGCTGGGGAACATTTTTCATATATCGCTCTCTCACATTTCCTCGCCTCTCCCACTCTTTTTAACTCATCTCAGCTTTAAAATATAACTTTCACGAGTTTTTTTTTTTTCATCAAATACTCTGCTTTAGATTAGATTTAACACGTTTTTTTCCTCTCAGTGTATTTAGGTGTTGCTGTTTGAAATATTACTACATATGGAAATAGATGATCTTTGAGTTGAAGGTTATTTTAGGCCAGTGTTGTTTTTGTAAATGTCAATGGAGAGAGTAAAAGCACCTGAAAAATCTCTTTGACCCTGCTTTTGTATTTATTTATCATAGTCACACTATATCTGCTCTTTCCTGGGGTTCAACAACCTTAAAACCTCTTTTACTAATCCCACTAATCTTTTATACAAAGTAGTTATTTTTAAATACATTTTTAATACTGTTGACTCCTTTTAACAGAGTGAATTATTCTCTTGGATGAGACACAACACGTCCACTTTATTCAACATTTTACCAAAACCATCTTCCCTTTACTCTCACCATGTTATTTAGACCTAACTCCAATATCCTCTATCACTTCAGGAATAGTAACTGCTTGAAATTTTTTGATGTTTTACCTTCTAGCAGTGCTGTCATGTGCATTTTTGTCTAATTTATAGCTCATAAGTGTAAATGATTTATCCTAAAAAATAAAACAATAATTACCCTCCCGACACGGTCGAGTTTCTGGTTCCTGGATTTTTGCTTCTTGCATTAATGCACAGTCCTTCTTAAAATGCAATACGTGTTAAAACATCACCCCGTGTGATATATCGAACATGTATTCCTCCCAGCGTGCGGATCAATTGCAACATGTAGCAACATCACTGCAGAGTCATATTTTGAAATCTTTTATCTCCTCTCCGGAGAGCTGTGTGAGAATGGCTCAACTCCCTTTCTGTTCACGGCAACTTTTCTAAAAGTTGGGTCAAACACATCTGAAGCCACAGTTAACAAAAGGTGTTATCTACTGTACTTTATCTTACAATATCTATTTATCTGCCCAGAGCGCAGAGCCAAAAGATCAATGCAGCTGAGAACAGTAGTGAGGGGTTGATCACCTTACGTCGAGCCTTGTTCTCAATCAATGAGTTTGATGTTGGTTCAGGTGCTGGGAACGATTGACTGGTGGGAGACGTAATTGGTCTCATTTGACACTGTAGTGGGTTGGATTCAGAGAGCTGGACCGGAGAAGTGCAGTGCAGTAGATGCTGAGTGGATCATGTGTGCACTCGTGTCTCGGGAAAGAGAACACAATATTGCACTCGACTAAAGGACAGACTTGAGGCACTTACACAGCTCAGAGTTTTCATCCAGCGTTTGTCTTTAGTTTTTAAAAGTTCAAATTTAAAGCGAGGTGAGTTTGTGTCACTTCATAATATGTATTCCTGGTTTTTTGTAAGTTAATAGCACTTATAATAATGATTGAATATGGCAGATGTTAGAGCCTGGTATGTAATAATGACCCAAAATGTAATAACTGGTTGATAATGTAACAAGAGGGTGAGCTCAAAAAGTAAAAACTTTGCCCAAAATGTAACAACTTCTTACATTTTGAGTCCGTTATTACATTTAAGGTTTTATTACATTTTTTTTAATAACAAATCAGGACATTGTTATTTTGGTTGTTACATAGGCTCAGGGTGATATTAGTTGTCTAGCATATGGGTTAATAATATATTGTATAAATAAATGCCGTATTTTTTTTAAATATATTTGAAGAATCAGTTTCAGAGTCATTATACTCCCTGTGATTCATACGATATAAAGGCAAGAAACAAGGTTTTACTGAAGGACTTTGAAGTAGTTGTTCGATTTTAAATAAGTTCTTGAAATATGTGGATTTAAAAACAACAGGAAAAACTTAACGTGTTTTTATTATTCACACTGCTGCATTATTGTTCAGCGTTATTCAGAAGTCTTGATTTTGTCCTTAATCTTTAGAAAATAAGACTCGTCAAAGGTCGGGGAGTTTAATACTGGATTCTGTAATTATAGTAATGATAGTGAGTAATGGTGGATTAATGCACATTTTGACTTGTTTTAGAAAATTGTCTCTGACCTGAAAAGTGTGTATGATCTTTCTTGTTCTTTTTTTTTTTAGCTTAATTTGTCAAACAAAAGCAAATAAAACTGCAAAGTCACGGTGGATTACATATGAGGAGACTGAGATGTAATTAACCTCTGACAGCAACATTAACAGGACTTTGTAGAAACATAACAAACAGTGTCTAATCACAAAGAAAAGATAAATCAGCACAAGGTGAAACATTTCTGTAAATAATTTGCAAAATGATTTTGATGTGCAAGATAATGGTTAAAAAGGGTAAATAATACATGTTAAAAATAAGCCTGCAGTCCAGTTTTGGCGTCATAATTTAGCCATTTTGTGCACGGTGTAGTTTCCTAGTTGTTGCAGATTTAGTTGTACCTTGGTCTTTGCAAAAGTTGTGGTGAAATGCCTCTAATTTTTGTGCTTTGAGTGCAAATTGTACAATGGCTTGGTAATTTCCTTTCTAATTCCCTCTGTCCTCAGGCTACGAATGTTAGTACGTGCATGCACACCTCTCTCTCTCCTCCTCTCTCTGGCTGTGGTGGTCTCTCACTCCTCCAAAAACTCTCTCCTTCCCCTCCCTCCCTGTGCACATATCCAGCTAATTAAACAAAGCACACGATTTGATTAAACAAGTAAATTGTGCTAGTCTGTGTTTGCGATAATTAGGATAACCCAGAGTTTCCTTAAGAACATTAACTGTGATGGATGTTTCATCCCCAACTTCGAATGGCTGCGCCCTGACAGCACAAGAGGATAAAGGCTCCTGTTGTGACAAAAAGGGAGAGAACGAAGAAGGAATCTGTTTAATAATCTCGGACACAGATGGCCCAGCGATGCCATTTGGTGGAGATCAGGACTCTAAACAATGTATGTGCACAATATGTATGCTCTTTGGGCAGTGATGGTGTTTTTCAAGACTTACCACTAGAATAGTGAAACTGTACCGCCCCCATTTACGATGTCTTACTGTAGAGTCTTATGTGTTGTGCAAATACACAGTGAGTGGATAAGCAGTGCTGGGAGACATGGTCACATCCTCTGTTACGTGACTAGAATAGGTTTTCTCATTTTACTAATTTTACACCAATCTGAGTTTTTTTTTTAAAGATATGAGTAATAGTAACAAGATTTTATGATTTTATTTTATGTACTTTCTGTAATTTTTAACCCATTGTAGGTTGTTTTTTATAAACTGAGGAGTTACTCGCTGTTTGACCAGCAAAAAAATACTAATTCGAAGTAAGGTTAAGGTTAAACTTTATTTTCCCAGAGAGAAATATGACTTAGGTTGTGTTCAGACTGCAGGGCTTGATGCTCAATTTGGATTTTTTTGTGAAATCCGATTTTTTTTTGCGAGTTCGTTCACATTTCCAATTAAATGCGACTTGTATGTGATCTCCTGTGTGAACTTAAATACGACCTAAAAGTGTCCCGCATGCACAGAAGAGGACATAACGACATCATGCAGCGAGTGCGCTTCAGTGTTTGTGGAAGTAAACATGGACGATAACAGTGCAGCGTGTTTTACGATGGTAACGTTATTGTCCAACCGGAGCAAACACATTTACAACCAGATTTGAAAAGGAAGAGAGTCAAGTTTTTGGCCGTGGTGTTTAGTGGGGCAGTGGCAGTAACATTCATCCAGAGAAACGTATGGGTGCAGGGTCACAGCCAGGAGTGGTGGGATAGTGATGAGAGGCTTTAATGATACAGAGTTACGCAGATTAAAGACGTTTGTCGCGTATTGTGACGTGTAGGTCAGATAAATGTGACCTGGCTGTTCAGACAGAAGTCACATGACAAAACATCAGATGCATCTGATTTAGGACCACATCTCCAAGTGGCCTGGGTCGCATTTGAAAAAATCAGATCTGTGTTGTTCAGACTGAAAAGATCAGATACAGATCACATAGCAGCAAAAAAATCATATTTGGGTCACTTTAGCCTGCAGTCTGAACGTAACCATAGGCTTGACGTGCTGTGGGCTGCATCACACAATTATCAATACAAAAATATAATACAATCACACAATAGTGCAAGCAGGACAACAGTCAGCTTGTACTGCATAATTTCAACAAAGAAAATCAACAGCAACATCAGCAGTACCATAAGTGCTACAAATGTATTGCACCTGACACCATGCAAACATCACCTACGTCATGCAGAAGGCCTGACCACAAGGTGCTATCTGCACTTATTGAGAAGAGCAACAGAAGTAGGATTAAAAGTACTTAATGTATCGGTTACTTTTGCACGGGACAGCCTGATATGGTTTTCCTGAAGGTAAGAGCTCATATTGGCTGAAGAGCGCATGAGAAAGCTCTTGAAGGATATGTTTTGCCTGTCCCAGATGAAGGATACTCTTTCCTACCAATAATTTTCACGGCCTTTCGGACCAACTTCTCGATTTTAGTACTTAAGTAAAGTATGATTGTCCAGTGTTGTACTGTAGTAAATGTTCTTCCCACTGCTAACCAGAGACAAGGGTCCTGATGAGTTCTGCAGTGCGCTCCTGATGCAAAGGCCTCGTAAAATATGAAGGTGTGGAAAAGGCAAATAAAAGTGAGCTATACTCTTTTTGTTTTAAACTACAGCCTTGAGATGTTGAAGTAACCCTGTTGTTACCAAAACAAAAACAGTGAATGAAACACCAATAATAAAAATGTAATTATTCCATTAGCTTTGGGAAAAAAAAGATATTTTGTAAATTCTGTCACAAGAAGAAAGTTTGTTTTTTTAAGTCAAGGATTTTCAACTTTATTTACTCGCTCTTCAGAAACTTCAGCGATTATAAAACCTTTTCTGCACCAGTATTTTCTCCCATTTATCTGTGAGGGCGGACAAACAGATAACCTTTGTCAGTAAGTGGGATGAATGAGACATTTTCTTTGGACACTAGACATCATTGTTAAACCCACCTGTTCCTGTTCAGAACCACCTGGATTTGTAAAATGCGCACACACAAGTTCTGAGTCTGGAAAGAAACATTTTCACCTGACAACTCTCTCCACAGGTAACACACAGTTTTAACCCTTGTGTTTTGTTAGCGCTGACTCATCGCGATCATTGCTGTGCGATGATATACAGTTGTGTTCATAAGTTTACATACGCTGGCAGAATTTGCGATTTTTTTTGCCCATTTTCTTCAGGGTCATTTGGGTAGTTTCTGTTGTCATTGTGATTCAAAAAGAGTACGCAGTTGTTTGACAATAAATGGCTTCATCCAACCACTAACTCTCATCATTGACATTCTCTAAAAAATGTCCAAAAAAAATCACAAATTCTGCCAGAGTATGTAAACTTATGAGCACAACTGTAGTAACTTCCTTTAGATTGATTTTGCTCTATTAAATCCTGATATATAGAAGTATTCATAAGGAAATAGTTCATGTTTTTATTAGGGGTGGGACTCAATTAAAAAAATAATCTAATTAATTAGAGGCTGTGTAGTTAATTAATCGCAATTAATCGCATTTTAATCACAAGCGTATTGCTTAAAAATCAGCTCTGTTTTTCTGATAATTATCTTGTAAAACAGAAATGTTTTTTTGAAAAAATAAAAAAAATTACTCTGTTTTTCTGAATTACCAAGATAATTATCTTGTTAATTCAGAAAAACAGAGCCAATTTTTATTTTTCCATGTGAGTGCAATACGCTTCTGTACATAACAATGTTTGGCCCAAAAAGAAAAAAAAAAAAATTGAAATGGATTTTAGTGGACGACTGAATCAAATAACAGGCACACACATGAATATTGTAAACTCAAGCTTTTTTAATATCGGAAAAATGCATTTAATTTCATTTCAATTTTAAACAGTAGAAGAAGCCAAAATTGAACAAAGCTAAAGTTCAAGTGCCATTTGAAGGGTTTTTTTTGTTTGTTTTTTTTTACGCTTTTTTTAAAAATGAAATTTCCCTTCCACTCCGGCTTCCTCCCACAATCCAAAGACATGCTTGTTAGGTAAATTGATCAAACTAAATTGACCGTAGGTGTGAGTGTGAGTGTGAATGGTTGTTAGTCTTTGTGTTAGCCCTGCGATAGACTGGCATCCTGTCCAGGGTGTACCCCGCCTCCTGCCCGATGACAGCTGGGATAGGCTCCAGCAGACCCCTGCGACACAAGTGTGAAGAAGCAGGTAGAGAAGATGAGATGAGATGAGACTTACCTTCCATAAGACCTAACAATGCATTTTAATTCGATTCCTCCATTTTGGTAGCTGTTAGCCGAGCTGTGGCGTGCGCATCAGTGTAATCGGTGAACCAGGAAGTAGTACACTGACAAACATTCAACATTGTTTGAAATGCAAACTCCGATTAAATGCATTAATTTTTTGTAAATAATTAATTGTAATTAATGCGTTCAAGTCCCACCCCGACTTTTTATGTTATATAATCTATGAAGGAACAAATGTTTTGCTTATATTTTGCAAAACACTATGTGTGAGAAGCAGTTGCCACATGTTTGGGGTTAATTAGAAGCTCCATTAAAAACTCAAAGTTACTCCCAAACTAATCAGAGATCTATAAACTGTGTTTAACCATATGTCACATCAGCAAGAAGCCAGACAGAAGAATTGGGCAATTTTCTGTTGCAATTCTCTGAAACATGCCATCAGTTTAAAGTCATGTTTAGAAGCTATTCTCATAAAATTAGAAAAAGTAATGAACTATTAAGGTAATAGAACAATGTTAACTGTGTTTTTTTAAATCATTAAAGAGAATCTTGTTCCTTCACGCAACACACATTAGAATTAAAGATAAAATAAGGTGTCAAACACTTAAGACAGCTCAGAGGAAGAGCAGGAAATAATTGCATGTTTTCATGAGGAAGCACAAAGAACAAATCTCACACTTTTTTTTTCCTCTTCTTTTTTTAGAACAAATGAATTTGCAGCCGAACATAAAAGGTCGGGAGGGTAAGTGTAAATGTGGACGTGAGCATGAAGAAGAGAAACCACAGACTTTTTTTTTTTTTCCTTCTTGGACTTTTCTTGCTCATTTGGCAGATTGCATGATTGCATCTGCACCAGGATGAGAAGAGGGGAGACAGAGGACAGAAAAGGGAAGAGGAAAAGAAGCTGTTGGGGAGTGGGTAGAGGGGAGGGGACAGGCAAGACCTGATTAAAGACTGTCTTTGTTATGTAATTAGCTCCAAGAGAAGAAGGCCCCGCTGCTGCAGGGATGGAGAGCAGCTGGCCTGAGGTTGTCTAATTGCCTGCTCGGATACTTTCCAGGCCTCATCCTCTGGAGCTCACACTCGTAATGGCACAGATGTTTACTGCTGGGTACGGCGGCGAAGGCTACATGGTAACCAATGACTATTTCTACTGTTGTGATCCAGTGACACCTCTCCCTCCTGGGACGACTGTATATCCACCATGTTTGAATGGGCTCAGCTGCTACAGCAAAGGGAAAGTGGCTATTTATAGGGCCAACATTGACAGGATTGCATGTTCATCCTTGAATCAGTGTGTTCTCATTTGAAATTGATAAATTATTCATCCGGTACCCCCACCATCCTTTAACTTGTGCTTCAGATTTTGATTTTAATTTTGACCTCAAGTGTTATTGACTCTTGATCCTGTTGGAAGTTGCACGGTGGAGCTGAGGCTTGTTATTAATGTTCTCAGCAGCTCTCCACTGTCGGTGGAAAGGTTTCACTGCTTTGCTTAGCAGGGGGACAAACCTGGGCAGCTTCTACCTTTATTGAGGGATATTAAACTCCAGCACCTCAGGGTTCCTAACTATATTTAACACCACATTATTCAGATTTTTTTTTTCTTTCAATGAGAGATAAAGGATGAATTTGTCAGCATCTATCTATCTGTAGTCTACTGACGTTAAATATGTAAAAATCAGACAATATGTTGGTCCATGAAAATGAAATTTGTAGTTATACAATGCATGTTTTGCATCTGTTTGATAAGTTACAGCTAAAAAAACCCACTTAATCAAGAAGTAGTGTAAAAATAGATTCTGTTTAATAATAAAATAAACCAGATAAAACTCTCCTTTACCTTTGTCCATTTGTTTTGTATGTATGTATAAATACATTTATAACTTGTTAGGGCCTGATAGCTAACAATGACCTGAAATGTAACAATGACCCTGTTGAAGCCAATAATGTAATAACTTTTGGCTAATAATGTAATAATTCATTAAGTTATTGCCTCAGTTATTACATTTGCCAAGTTTTTTTCTTTTACCAGGCCAATAACGTAATCAACTATTACGTTATTGGCCAAAAGTTATTATGTTATCAGTTCA
>OOFC01049008.1:0-13188 GCA_900323345.1 Pseudochromis fuscus
ACGATACAATACAATATGATACGATACGATACGATACAATATGATACGATACGATACGATACGATACAATATGATACGATACGATACGATACAATACGATACGATACGATACAATATGATACGATACGATACGATACAATATGATACGATACGATACAATACAATACGATACAATACAATACAATACGATACAATACAATACGATACGATACAATACAATATGATACGATACGATACAATACAATATGATACGATACGATACAATACAATATGATACGATACGATACGATATGATACGATACGATACAATACAATATGATACGATACGATACAATACAATACGATACGATACGATACGATATGATACGATACGATACAATATGATACGATACGATACAATACAATATGATACGATACGATACAATACAATACAATATGATACGATACGATACAATACAATATGATACTGATACGATACAATATGATACGATACGATACAATACAATACGATATGATACGATACTGATACCATACGATACAATATGATACCATACTATACCATACAATAAAGCAGTGGATTTGTAGGTACTGGGTGAGTGAAATAAACATGACAGAAGATAATTAACATAAACATTAATAACATTTTGAATGGACTTTATCTTTGTTTGTATTGTTGTGTGGTCAATAAAAACACAGCTGATTGGCTCACATCCACGTTCACCATCTGAGCAGAGGCGACGGGACTCTTTACATTCCTGTGGGAATTAGATGAATACCAGAGGAGGGAGTGTGTGTTGTGTGTGTTATGTGTTGTGTGTGATGTGGGTCAGGGGGTCTCTCTCCCTGGCAACATCTGAATGGGATCAGTAACCGGCCAATGGTGAGGCCGAGCTGGAAGTTTGCTCCCACGTCAAAGAGTTTGTGAGACTTCGCCTCTCGGCTGTTGGAGGGTCGAGTCGGCTAAACATAGACGTGAAAATCCTCAGTGAGGCTGTTTCTGCTTCTTCAGCTTCAATTCAGGATGGAAACACTGAATCAGAGCTCATCATCATCATCATCATCATCATCATCATCATCATCAGGGTCTGCGAGGGATTCAAACCCACAACTAGGTCAATGAATGTGTTTCTTATTCAGGCTCCAGTGGAAAGGAAGGGAGATACCAGAGATGGTTAGCTTAGCTTAGCATAACGACCAGAGCATAGACTGTATGTAGAAATGGTCAGAAGTGTAATACCACCACCAGTCACCAGGTGCTGCTCCAACTGACTTCAATCCAAACATCCTCATCTTCAATCCTGAAATATTCATCAATACATTTCTCCACAAGTCATTCTGATGTCATCAGATAAAGTCAACTCTTCTTCTCAGAGATCTGGGGGGAGGAGTTAGGGGCGGGGCTAGTCTGATGGACAGGTGGTCCATCTGGAAATCCAGACTGACAGCTCTGGTCTCCAATGATTTACAGTCACCATCATAAAATAACATAATATTCAATGATGGTGTGAAAATACAACAGGACCCAGGACTGAGCTCTGAGGGACTCCACACCTGGATCAGCTGAAGAGACTGTCCACAGACCAACAGGTGAGGTCACAGAGGTTACTTTGTTTGTTTAGTACTAGCAGCATCAGAGAGTACAGCTCCTACAGCTTGTTTAATGTGTGCAGTTGTTATTTAAAACTCTCTCATGTTAATGAAAGTGACATGAAACAATTTTACACATCAACCTCAAATCTGGACAAACATCAAAGTCTAAAAGTGTCATTTCTGTTTCTCAATGTATTTGTACAAGTGTCTTCTTTGGACTAAAGTCTTCATCGTGGTTTGGTTTGTAAATCAGGTGGAGAGGTGTTGAACACAGCAGCTGCAGGAAGGAGTGAAACAGAGTCTGAGAAGCTTCTTCCAACAGCAGCAACAGAGCAGATGTCAAGTGTCAGCGGGTGCAGCCACCGCCTCCATCCACAGGGAGGAGGCTGCTGTGGGAGGAGGAGGAGGAGGAGGAGGAGGAGGAGGAGGAGGTCCGGGGTGACCGAGGTGCAACAGATCATAACTCACACACATGGTGGACCAATCAGCTGAGTGTGCGGGGGCAGGAAGCCGGTAGGTTACACTTGGAAACTGATAAACACTCGACACAGGACGGAGACGCCGACTGAGACGGTCTGGGATCAGGATCTTCTCTCTGTGCTTTGGATTCACCTGAACCCGGGAACCTGGATCAGCTGATCCTCAGGTAACGAGCTCTGTGTTGTGTTTGACTTTGTGTCCTCGTGGTTGGGTCACCGTCAGGAGGAGGGGGGGACATTAGTGCTGCACCCTGGGAAGGGAGGAGAGTCTAGGTCTTGTTCTTCTAGAGAACCTCCTGAGGAACACAGCTGCTGCTCTCCACAGCTTCCACCTTCACTTTATCGGGTTCCCACCGGGGCACCGTCCACAGCCTCCACAGTCCCGGGTGTCAGGTCCGGTCCTGTCCTTTTTGAGGCGTCCTGTGTGTTGTGATCCCCTCGCCGCTCGCTGTCAACATGGCGAGCGCTGAGGAAGAGAGACTCTGACAGCTGGACCACGCAGTGGAAGGCATTCGGCTGCAGGTTATTTATACCCGCCTCACCGGGCTGGACCGCCGGTGTCATTCATTCACGCCCCGCCACGGCACATACCGCCACATTAAAGTGTCCGGCCATTACAAATCTGTTGTCCCCATCAGGACACTGATCAATGGAAAGTGCAGGAAAAAGGTTTAAAAAAAAATAATAGGAGTGACCTTTGACCTTTGACCTGGATCTGCTCTGCCATGAAGTTTTATAAAACTCTTTGATACAATTTATCTCAGAGGAGATGTGAAGAAAATACTTGAACCATTGAAGATGTGAGAGTGAATTCAGTTTCTTTGTTTTCTGAGATTATGTGACATGAACTGTTGAGAGCTGCTGTTACCGAGATACTGAACCTTTGTTTTTTACTCACTTTAAAACTTTGAATTCCACATATTTGTAGTTTGTGACGGCGTCTGTCCAGTGGGGGCGTGGCCAACACTCGGCGTCCTCGGGGTAAAACACTCTCAGCGCCTCCAGCCCAGTTTGTTGGTGACATGATTATACAACAAGTGAAGGTGAAGACGATGCAGGCGACAGGAAAAGACGAGAGATTCACGTGTTGTTGGTTGAAAAGGGGGAGGAGCTTATCCTGACCACAGACGGTGACGACTTTTCACTGTTTCAGGGACTTCATGTTACGTGACGGTGACGTCATGTTAGCTTCATCCATTCACACCAGCATCCACACAGCAGGGGGCGCCACCGAGGGAGGGTTGTATCTTTACTGACCTCTAGTGGTTAAAGTTCTCAGTGTGAACCCTGAGTGTGTGCAGTGGACTGGGGGGTGAGACCACACTGGACATAAAAGGTGGACACAGCAACATGTAATGCCACCAACAGCCACTAGAGGCTGGCTCCAAAAACTCCACCTGACTTGAATTGAAAATTGACTCATTGTGATGTCATTGGAGTGACCTCCTCCTCCCAGTGGTCAGGTGGGTCTGGGTGTCTGCTGATGGTGCTGGTCTCCTCTCAGGTCGATGCCCACAGACAGGAACATGGCCATACCCAGGATGTTCGACTCCAACACGCCGTTCATCATCGTGGCCGGCGGCTCTGAAATCTCCTTTCTGGGTAAAGAGGATGACGCTCAGGGAGGTGAGGAGGAGAAGGACTCGCTGGTCCAGGCCATCGCCCCCCATCTGAGCCGGGTGATGCAGCACGGCACCGCCAAGCACGTGGTCACCGAGGGGCGGGGCGAGTCCGAGGAGAACCAGTGCGTCTCCATCGTGGCTCAGGCTGAGAGTAAGACTCTTCACATGCAGCATACATTGTCTGATTTAATCTTTAGTTTTCAGATCACAAACACAGGTCTGAGTGTTTCAGTCAGATGGAGGCGTCAGCATTTTAACACAATGTCTCTGATATTCAAATGCACTGATTTTACTCTTGGACAGAGTCAGTGAAGGAAGTTGTAGTTTTATATTTAAATGAAGAGGATGATCCTCTCCACAGTCACTTTACAGCACACATCAACACTTTCTTTGTTTAGTGTCACTCTGCCAATCACACACATTTAACTATCAGCTCCAGGGCAGAGCAGGGTCACTGAGGTTCACTCCCACAGTCTGATGTCCAGGGATTTATTTGGGGAACTGAAACCTTATAATAGAGTTTCTCAGGTGTGCAGAAAACTCACCAACCAATCAGCATCAAGAAGGAGGCGGGACTTATGGTGACACTGTCAGAGGAGCAGAGGAGGATTTTAGCTTCTTTTGAAGTTCTGACTGAATAACGTTGTAGTTTGTGAACGAGCTTTGATGCAACATCATCAGGATGTTTTAAACTCTCTGTCTCCAGGGGAGGACTTCCAGGAGTTCAGCCCGACCCACACTCAGTGCCCCTTCTCCCGGTCTCAGCTCCTCCAGCAGCACAGGTAAACACTATACAGGACACACCTGTGTGCACTGTAGGGACAAAAGTGTGTGGACACCTTCTGAGGGGCTGTAGGACCTCTGTAGCTCTGTGGTCAGGTTAAACCAGGTCCAGGTGCAGACCAGTTCAAACCTTTGACCTGCTGGAGGGAAAACTGAAACCAAAACAGATGAGCAATTAAAAACCTGCAGTTCCTCAGGTGTCCACTTGAGGCTCCACAGACCTGCAGCAGAAATGATTTGATGTTTACAAATAGAAACTGTTTAGACTTCTGTGGATAATCTATTTGACACCAAGGTTATGATTCATTGTGGGCGTGGCCTCTTTGAGTGACAGGTTGGTGTCGTCACTCCTCCCTAGCTCCTCCCTCTCGTCTAAATATGGTCACTACTGGCTCCATGAAAACAATGATAGTGTCAACCAACTGTCAGACCCTGGTCCTCAGACCTGACTCTGCATGAAGGTGATGTATCTCCTTCCATCTGCAGGTCCCTCAGTCTGGACACCGCCCTCACGACTGACACCGAGGACGAGGACTTGGATAAAACCTCCAGACCTCTGCATCGCCACCTCCAGAGGAAGCAGCGCAGGAAAACCAGACCCAGGCAGAACCAGGAGGAGGGCGGACAGCCTCCGATCATCAGGGGTCTGTGGGTGCAGGAGATCGACTGGCTGAAATCAGCTGACATCATCCCTCCTCCTCCACAGTTTACCGACCCGACCGGCTGCATGTACGAAGGCTGCAGCTGTGCGGGCGTGTGCGACGGTGTGAGGAGGCTGCAGGAGGTTTCTCTGGAGGAGGGTCGGTGCAGGGCCATGGATTCAGCTGATTGGTTGAGCTCTGATGAAGGAGGAGGATCCAACTCTGACTCCGACTGCAGCCTCGACCGAGACTCTATCCGAACTCATGAGAGCGAATCAGACTCATCCTGCTGCGTCGAGGCCGGAGAGCAGCCGCTGGGAGTCGAAGGTCGAGCGTCTAACTCGACCTTTGACCTGATGCACGTGTCTGGGTTTAACTGGGAGTGGGACTCTGACTCGATGGGGGCTGTGCAGAGCCTGCTGGGAGGTTCAGACTGCACCTGCACCTCCAGCGCTGTCAACACTTCCCAGTTTGGTTTTGATGACTCGAGTGTTTGTGATGAACTGAGAGGGAAAGTGACCGTGATGCCGAAGCTCTTTGTTTCAGCTTTCTGCAGAGATCTGATCAGAAAGATTCTGAACAACTGGAAAACCACCAAACCTGCAAACGAAGGACTTTTATTTCACCATGTAAGACATTTACATCCAGCTCAGTCACACATGAAACATCTCTGTAACTGTTCAGGCCCATCAGTGAGTGTGTGGTGATGGACAGGTAATAACAGGTACTCTGGGGGTTGAGTTTTATTTACAGAGATATTTAGGTCACACCATGAAGTACTGAAGCCAAAACTCTGATCACCATCTTAAATCTAATAATTTTCTGGACGTCAAACTGACCAAACATAAAAGATGTTTTAGTCAATGTGAGGATAACAGGAGGTTGAACTTACTACAGAACAGAAACTAGAATTAATTTGCATTTTTTTAACATTGTGCAAACACTGAATAAAAGCTGTGTGACTGTTACAGCAGGAAACACCTGTCATGACATCACTGTTGGGGCGTGGCCAGAGTGCAGCCTGCAGTTTGATTGGACTTGAATGACTGATGTGTTTCCTCTCACGTTGTTCCTTTCAGCAGCTGCAGCCAAACAGCTGTCAGTACAGGGAGGGAGAGGAGTACAGCGTCCTTCATCACATCCAGAACGGCTCGTACGGCGACGTCTTCTGTGTCCGAGACAAACGCTCCGGGTTCACATGTGCTGCCAAGAGGGTGAGGCCAGAAACACTGAGTCACAGCATCCAGATGTTCTGCAGCTGCTGGAAACACTGGTTCAGGTCAGATGTTCAGCTGCTTCATCGCTGTCCTCTGCACATCTCAGATCCCACTGAGTCACTTCGATGGCGAGGAGGTGAGCACGTGGAGCGCTCTGAACTCCCCTCGGGTCGTCGAGCTCTTCGGGGTCGTGAGGGAGGAGCTGAACATCGTGCTCTTCATGGACCTGAAACCAGGTAAACTGACTCACCTGTGGTGTGAAGGTACGTTCTGACAGTACTCCGGGAATATGACCGAAGTGTTCAGTCCAAACACAAGGTGACTTCACCAAGAGTGAGTAACAGCCAATAGGAGAGCTCCAGAAACCACCACAGTCCCAGAAATGGTGGAAAGTCCTCTCTGTCTTGGTTTATCCTGGTACAGAGTCCAAGTCGTGTCAAGAAGATCTGGACGACCACAGACGGCAGCGATAAGCTCCTCCTCCATTTCTGCTCCTCTTGGTGTCATCTGTCCGATCTTTGTTTTCAATTTTTGTGTAATGGTGTCCTGGGAGAAATTCACGTGGCGTCCAGTAAGAAACAGTCTGAGTCCTGAACACTAACCAGACCTTCTCCAACCCTCTCCAGCTTGCTTGGCCCAGCTTCTGAAGGAGATGACCCGCCTGCCGGAGGATCTGGCCCTGCATTACCTGCATCAGTCACTGGGGGCGCTGGAACACCTGCACCACAGGAAGGTGCTGCACCTGGACGTCAAAGGTATTAAAGAAATGTCCAGTGGGGGAAATATGGTGACATGTTAACTTTTAAGGGAAGTTCTGGGTCCAAAATAGACGTGGAGACTTTTAGATCTGTGATGGATCAAAGAGGCAGATATTTACATTTCACGAGAAAACATGGAGCTCTGGGTGATTCTGATTGGCTGAAGCATAGACTGTATGTCAGATGTGGACGTAGTCTCTGTGAAGTCACCTGTTGGTCTGTGGACCCTCATCCTGATCCAGGTCTCAGCCTAATGTCCCCTTAATGATGAAATGATTTCAGATGGACCACCTGTCAATCAGACTAGCCCCGCCCCTAACTCCTCCCCCCAGATCTCTGAGAAGAAGAGTTGACTTTATCTGATGACATCAGAATGACTTGTGGAGAAATGTATTGATGAATATTTCAGGATTGAAGATGAGGATGTTTGGATTGAAGTCAGTTGGAGCAGCACCTGGTGGCTGCTGGTGGTATTACACTTCAACATTTCCTCTGCAGCAGCTTCACTTTGATACTTCTTACCTACAGAGTAACTACCTTTAACAGCCACAGTAATAACCTGCTGATACTTTGTGCTGTGAGACTGTTTCCTGCTGCTCAGTGACCATCAGCTGTTTCCTCTGTGACGTCCTGCAGTGATGGTAGATTTGACACCATCAGCAGCTCTGACACTGAGGGGGTGAGACCCGGTGCTGCTGCTGTCAGACAGTGTCCCCGGTGATGGCTCCTAGTCCTGAGCTGACACCTCGGTCCTGACCCCTCAGTGGTCCTGCTGAGAGGACTGGACCGAGGGGCTCGCCTCTGTCAGACCCTCGATTGTGTTGATTTGTAGAAGCTTCAGTTCAGACGCACCATCAGATCAGATCTTCATGTGAAGGTGGAGGGAGAGGGATGTGGATCTGTGCAGTGCCCCCCGTCCACTTTCATCATGAGCACCAAATGCAAACAAGCCGTCCCACTAAGTCCTGTGTGTTGATTTTATTCCAGTTGACAATGTGCTGCTGTCTGCAGACTGCACTGACACATTCCTCTGCGACTTCGGCCTCTCGCAGACTTTGGACGACAGCCGTCGAAGCACCAAGACCTTCAGGGGTGAGTCAGTCCTGAAGAGTCTGCAGGAGACTGGTGCAGGTTATATAACCATCACACTTTGATACAAACACAACTGTTCTCTGGATGTTTGCTACTGTCCACCTGAAATACATGAGAAGTCTCTTTAATCCTGTCATGTTGTTCACTGACTGACCCACGTTGGACAAACAGCAAACGTTTACTTCCTGCTTAATAAAACACAGTCACCTGTCAATCATCCTGCTGTTAGCAGCACAGGTCAGGACACACTCACATTAGTTAGTACGTAGTAATCATGTTATCTAGTAGCAGCTAGCTACTGGGCTGCTGTGTGGAGTTTCAATAGTCCAATCAGATTCCTCTAAACACTGAGTCTCTAACACTGAGTCCCTGCTGTGTCCATGTGTTTACACCAAATGTGGACGATACACTGAACGTGGGATAAATTGTCTCCCCTGCCGACTGTGACCCGTCCATCGAGCTCTCTCAGCAGGGTTCAAACCTTAATACAGCGGTACCCAACCACTGGTCTGGGGCCCAGTACCGGGCCTCACAGAAAGAATAATTAGTTTATATAATGTCTGTTCTGAAAGACGTTTTATTTTGAAAAACTTCACTGTCACCTGTGCCATACACGTCCATACACTTGTCTCTGTCACGTGATACAACGTGTCACGTATAACGGATCAGAAACGTGAAATCAGCTCATGAATGAGTGAATAGTAACACAGTGTTTGCAGAGCTTCTCTGTAAAGAGGAAACTTGTTTTTATGCTGATCGTGTTATTTTATTGTTACTGTATTTATCTGCTGCACCCTGAAGGCCTGTCTGTGAAAATAATGTCAACATTAAACCAGAATTGCTCAGAAAGTAGAAATAGATGAGGTTTAAAAAGTGGACCTGGTGACAGTCTGAAGGACCTGGTGTGTGGATGCAGGAGCTGCCTTCCCGGGCACAGAGACCCACATGGCTCCTGAGGTGGCTGGAGGAGATGGACTCGGTGCCAAGGCCGACGTGTGGAGCAGCTGCTGCATGTTACTGCACATGCTCAATGGCTGTCAGCCGTGGATCCGTTACTACTCCCCCCCACTGTGTCTGCAGGTGAGAGGACCCCGACTCCTGCTGCTGCTGGAGGATCACACTGGATTGTCTGACATGTTCTGTGTTTGTCAGATTGTCAACGAGCCGCCGCCGCTGTGGGAGGTTCCCTCCACCTGCAACAACTTCACCGCCGAGGTGTTCAGAGCCGGACTCCAGAAGGACCCAGAGAGACGAGCGGCGGCGGCGGAGCTCAGGAGGAAAACCACCAAAGCCCTGAGAGCCGGTCAGCATCCACACCACTGCTGATCATCACTGTACTCTATAGAAATAACAATGTAACATGTTGGTTATCTGGATGGAGGTTCACACTGCTGCACAGTAACAACATGAAGGGAAACATGAAAGGTTTCTGTAGGTTCACCAGTTTATTCAAGTCGCTCGGTGGGAAATTTAAAGTCTACAACAAAACAAACATGTTTTTACAAACGAGCTACATTAGCTTCATCCATCTGTTATAGTCAGTCTGTGATCACAACACTACAACAAGTGGGAGTCAAGTTAGACTAGATTTCTTTGGATGAGCTGGTCCAACTGGTGAGGACGTCATCATAAAAAGTTAAATATTTCATGGTGGGAAAATTAAGGAGGACCCAGGACTGAGCCCTGAGGCACTCACAACCTGCTTTGGACAACTGTCTGTAGAGAAATGAAACCTGAACTTTCAGTCGTGCTGTGACTTTACTTCCTGTTTAATCGAAGTGAACATTTCCTCCACAGTGGGAGGTCTGAGTCCTGGCTCCATCAGGTCTGCCTGTGAGAGGCTGCATCAGACCCCCAGCTCCTCCCCTCAGATCCCCGTCACCCTCAATCAACCATCAACCCTCACCTCCTCGCCCGCCATGTGCTGGGTGAGCCCCTGGAGGACCACAGCGGTGGACGAGGACGGGAACGACTGGACAGGTGGCGACTCGGGCTCCGAGGTGGAGACAGACGAGCTGTTAACGAGGGACTCTGAACCCAAACCTCTGCGGGACGATTACATCACCAACCAAGAAGACTGGGAGTCAGATTCAGAGGTGGATATCTACATGGGGGAGGAGGAGTACGTGAAAACTGACAGGGACTATGAGGGAGACTGGGAGGAGGAGGAGGAGGAGGAGGAGGAAGAGGGAGATGAAAAGGAGGAGGAAGAAGAGGAGGAGGAGGAAGAGTGGGACTCCTCCGTGTCCACAGAGTACCTTCGAGCTCTCAGAGGAGTTTTCCCTCTGCTGCAGAAAGGACAACTGATGGATGATAATTCGTGGGGATCTGAGGCAGAGCTGGAGCACCTCCGAGACGGTGAGTCCCAACAACTCTTCATCGTGAGGACAGGACAGTGGGAGGAGCTTCAGAGTGGGAGGAGCTTCACTGTGCATTTGAATAAAAGCCACTGCTGTTGTTTTTAGCAGTAAAGCATTTTGTTTGATTCCACCCAGTGTTTAGACATGAACCAAACAAGTGGCTTTTAAAACACTGTAATACCACCACCAGCCACCAGGTGCTGCTCCAACTGACCTCAATTCAAAAATCCTCATCTTCAATCCTGAAATATTCAGTCAATACATTTCTCCACAAGTCATTCACTGGTGAACTCCAGTCTCATCCTCATTGGACAGTGTCCTCAGGTTCAAGGGTCAGACCCGCCTCCTCCCTCCTCCCTTCATATCCTAATATGGTCACTTCCTGCTCCAAACATGGCCATGTTCAGATACAAACTCCTGGCTTCAAACTGCCACAACCTGTCACATTAGGCTGGTCCATCACAGTGTCTGTCTCAGACTGTCTGACTGTTGCTCTGTTGTCTCCTCCCAGAAGTCCCTGTAGTCCCCACAGTCCAGACCCCGTCCCCTGAGCCTCGGGATGAGCCTCCGTCCTGTTTCAGCTGCTCGGACACGTCGCAGATCGATGCTTCAGAGAAGGTGAGACGCCGACACCAAGATGTGCGTCACTTCAACACTAAGTCAAAACCCTCCAACAACAAAGGTCTCTGTCTGTCTGTCTTTAAGGACTCGGATCATTCGTCCGATGACCTCAGCTCTGGCGTCTTCTCCTCCTGCAACAGTCACACAGACGTACACCTGGAGTGGTCGCCTTCAGCCAATCAGACGTCTCCTTACTGCTTTGAGGGTGAGACGGCAGGAGTCTGCCTGCTGATGGCTGAAGGCTTCATACATGTTTCTAACACTGACATTTCAGGTGTTGACGTCTGGATCGAGAACATTCAGGGCGAGTGTCTGAGGATCCGGGAACGGCGGCGGGTCAAAGTGGGACACGTGGCGATAGGAATCAGTGACCAGGTACGAGGCGGGAACTCAGCGTGAGATTTGTTTAATGTGACTTTGTGGGAAAATGAAAGATGCTCCCGAGGATCTACCCACAGACTGTTTATAGAAATGTACGAAGCCACCTGCTGGTCTGTGGACTCCTGGTTTGAAGGCCACCATGTTGATTTTTTGGAGCCAGAAGTGACCATATTTGGATACGATGGAATGAGGGGGAGGCGGGTCTGACCCTTGAACCCGAGGACACTGTCCAATGGGGATGAGCTTCAGAGCTGCTCTCATTGGAGACCAGGCTTGTTGATCCAGCTCACCACGCCCCTAAATCCTCCTCTTTTGAAGGCTAATATCTACTTTAATAAGATTTTCATTTCCCAGATGAACCATCAGATCTCTGACAGGAAGAGTTGACTCTCAAAAATGAGGATTTTGTAATTGAAGTCAGTTGGAGCAGCACCTAGTGGCTGTGAGTGGTATTGCAGTTGTTTGCACTTCTGCATTGGCCTCATTTTTCAGCCCCACTTGCTTCGTCCACTTCTATAAACAGTCTGTGGATCCACCATAGCTCCTGCAGCAGAGGTAAAGTACTGTGATGATCTCGCCTTTCATTCAGATCTTGGGGAAAGCCTTCACTCTGGAGACCCTGGACAGAAAGACCGTGTCCTTCGAGCAGGAGATCAGAGAGTCTGGGGTGTGGTTTCGTTGTGTTCCTGCTCCAGACAGATGTCAGCGCTGGAGGTGGAGGGTCCAGGACGGGAAGCTGGAACTTCGAGAATGAAGATGTTGCTGTTTTGTTGTTGGAGAAAAGCTGGAAAACGTCTGGTTTCTGTGGAGAACTGATTCCAGTTTCTTGTGGTTTCTCAGGACTAAAGTTCAGGAAGATGCTCAATAACAAACAGCTCGAGAAGTCAAACAGACTGTAGACAGAGTGGAGGAAGCCAACGTGGTGTCACCCGTTGGTTTGGACACCACCATCACCACTGTGGTTTCCCACTGTCATACCATGATACTAGATTATTTTGATGATGGTGACCTGCAGCGACACCTTCATGCCTTCTAACAGGAAACAAATGTCTAGTGGAGGAAACATTGTGACATGTGAACCTTTAAGACAAGACCAGGCAGACATTTACATTTCATTAGAAAACAAGGAGCTCTGGATGATTCTGATGGTCAGACCATCAGACCATCAGACCGTCAGACCATCAGACCATCAGACCATCAGACCGTCAGACCGTCAGACCAGACCATGAGACCATCAGACCATCAGACCAGACCACCAGACCATCAGACCATCAGACCATCAGACCATCAGACCGTCAGACCAGACCATGAGACCGTCAGACCATCAGACCGTCACACCATCAGA
Source organism: Pseudochromis fuscus (assembly GCA_900323345.1). Lineage (NCBI taxonomy): Eukaryota > Metazoa > Chordata > Actinopteri > Pseudochromidae > Pseudochromis > Pseudochromis fuscus. Next base: position 12,890 of record OOFC01049008.1, read on the forward strand.
CCATCAGACCGTCAGACCAGACCACCAGACCATCAGACCATCAGACCATCAGACCATCAGACCATCAGACCAGACCACCAGACCCAGACCATCAGACCATCAGACCAGACCACCAGACCACCAGACCATCAGACCATCAGACCATCAGACCAGACCACCAGACCATCAGACCATCAGACCAGACCATGAGACTGTCAGACCATCAGACCCTCAGACCATCAGACCATCAGACCATCAGACCGTCAGACCAGACCACCAGACCATCAGACCGTCAGACCAGACCACCAGACCATCAGACC